>APFE030246445.1:0-12948 GCA_000404065.3 Pinus taeda
GGTGAAAATAGCATCAAACTTTGAGGGTAAGACCCTCAGTATTTTCCCCACAATCCTCCTATCTTCAATGGTTTCTCCATGAGTCCTCATCTGTGTGACTAGACCAATTACATGTGTGAAGAATGAGTCAATATTGTCTGACTCCTTCATGTTGAGATTCTCAAAATCTCTCCTCAGCAACTGTAGTTTTGCTGTCCTCACTTTCTCCATGCCTTGATAGGCTGTCTTGAGGGTTTCCCATACTTCCTTGGATGTCTTAGCTCCTGCTATCCTTGGAAACACACTCTTGTCTAATGCTTGATACAAGAATACAATGGCTTTTGCATCCTTCTTCCTATTGCTCTTCAATAGGTCTTTCTCTCCCTGAGTTAATCTGTTAAACTCAGTCTCATTTGCTGGTTCATCAAAACCATCTACAACTATTTCCCTTAAATCTTGACAGGCAAACAGGGCTTTCATGGTTATTGCCCAATAGTCGTAGTTTGTCCCATTGAACTGTGGGAATTGAGGGTTAAAGAAACCCATGCTAGTGCTTGTGCTAGCCATTCCTTGCATTCTCAGCTATGCTCTTAAATCCTTGACTGTGTATTTAAAAACAACTGATTGTTGCAACCAAAAGACTCTTCCCTTCAGCTTCTTTGTCACCTACAAAGAGCCTAAGCCTGCTCTGATACCACTGTTGGGTATTTTTTCTGGAAATGGAATGGGAAAATACCAAAACCACAAAATATAAAACACAGAGGCTATGCTCTGTTTCCTTCACTCCAGGATCTTTTACACAGAGGAGTCTTTTAAAAAAAAATTACTGAACAGAGAGTATTCCACCACCATAAAATGATTTATATTCATTAAACAAAAAACACTTACATATTCATCCTCTTTTACTCAGAGGGATTCACCAAAACATTTTAACAAGAATTACTCTGCCTCCTATGAAATTTTACACCATTATGTGTAAATATTTCATTTACATTCACTGCTGTGTGAAAACAAAACTTACAGGGAGTTACAGATTTACCTTTTCACTGCTGTGAAACAATACATGGTTTTCAACAAAACTGTCCACTAGTTTTCTTCATTTACTTTCTCTTTCTTCTACTCCTGCACTGCTGTGAAATTTTTACTTCTTACATTACAAGCAAAATTACTCTGCTGCATAAAACCCCTTTTCCATTACAAACCCAAAAATCTTCACACACAGGAGAGTGTGCTCACTGGTTTTCATTTGTTCGCTGCTGCGAATACAATCAACTGGTTTTCTGCGGACCCCTGTTTTTTTCATATGCAAATTACATTACATACATACAATCCCCGTGCGTGTTTTTTATTTTTTACACAACAAAAAAAATGGGGTCAACGTTTTTTTTTTTAAGAAACATATATTAAAAAAAAAAAAAAAAACTTACGACATATTTCGCCCATACTCTTATTAACTTCGCGGTATCAAAAACATTAAAGAAATTACCAAACATATGACATAATAATAAACATAGGGTATGGGTTATATTTAATTGTCAACAGGCCCGTGTACTTTCCTCATGATCAGACGGCGGACAGACTTAGCGTTAATCCAACGGCAGAGGTTGCATATCGGAACACCCTTTCTCACTGTACTTTAAACCATCGTGCAACTTGGTAAATCAACGGACGTAAATGCTGGAGGTAAACGGACGGGTGAAAACAATATTGGAAGAGGTGAGTTGACCGAAAGTTACCTTCCGATATGTGTCAGGTGCTTACGTCACGCCTGTCCAGATGTCAGCATCGGAGCACCATCATACCGAAACAGCGTTATGCCAAAAGCGGTGCGATATCTTCCTGCCGGTTTCAAGTTTTGTTGAGTGGTTTCAGGGTTTGAACGGTCAGCGTTGACTGCTGGCCCGCGCGCGCTCAGTTGGAATTATAATTTTAACATCCCAAACTATATTGGTATAAAATAAATTGTCACAACATTTTTACATTGGGATTCTCTAAGCATGCAATAAGAGGTGGGTTTTTTTATATCCAAAAACTTTAGTTAAAATTTAGATAAATGACAATTACACAAACATCGGTTAACTAATGAATTGATGAACGTCAACGATCGCTATAACTCTGCTGAAGGCAGGGACTAATAAGAACTCCACAATCCACTAATAACTTATTAATAACTGATTCATATTTTGTTGTAAATCTAATATGTAATCAAAACTAATGAAGCAAAGGACTTGAAAGAGTTGCATCAAATTACAGGCAAATGAAAATCTCACCTTAACACCGTAATCTTTAAGATTGTATGGTACCAGTACTTTGTCACAAGATACCTTCATTGCTGGAGAGGAAGCACATAATTATAAAAAATGGTTAAGTCATCAACCAGCAATAATAAAATCAACGCATAGAATTTAGTATTCAAGGCTATCAATTTCAATGAAAAAGGTCGGGTACGATTCTTGCTTTGGGAAAATAGCAAGCAATTGATTTATATCTACGTAGCAAATCATTCAGTATCATGTGGTTAAGCATTTTAACATTATATCACCTATATATGCCAGGAATCTTTGATAAATTAGGGACATTCGTTCATTTGGGAATTAATCCCAAACTGGAAGAAGAGACCATCTGGCCTGATAGAAAAAACAAGCCCTAGATTTTAGTTATTTATTCTTAAAATAGTCGTGGAAGCAATTAAAGTTATGTTTTTTAGTTTGTACAAAACTTGAAAATGTCCATCCTAACCTGGCAAAATTAACACCATGGTGAATAAAGGACTACAATCCATGCTTGCTTCCTTTCAATCAAGCTTGCAAGCTTTTGAATGCCTTTTGGTGTCACCCTTTGAACATTTTCCTCTCTGAAAACCTCTGAACATTTTCATTAGCGAAAAAATCATCAGCTCTATTTGCAATGTGCACTAAATTTTTCTCATCTCTGTGCACTAAGTTCTTGTTATCTCTCAATGAGATTTTAATGGTTTCCTGCTCTACAAAACCAAATGTTATATCAAACCGAAATTTTTATAAAAAAAATTTACTATTTTTTTTGCATTCTCATATAAGTCAGAATAATAAACAGAACTAATAAAAAATATGGACTCACAATTAGTGCAACTGATTTTGAAATCTAAACAACACAGTTAGTTGACTAGCTAGCCAAAATTCAATCCCAAATAAAAGATCATACAACCAGCTATTAAGTAATTAGATTGCGACAATACGCTCAATCTAAATCTGGTGGCAACATTGGAGAGTATGTTCATCCAAGGGAGCTCATAAAGTATCCACACGTATCACTTATATTAGAGTGAAAGTTATAAATCTTAAATTTGAGAAAACATTGGCTTATTCTTAAATTTAAGAATTGTTTCTATAGATTTAGAGGTATCGTTGTATAAAACAAAGGCTTGCCTGAGATCCATATTTTTTTATAATAAGTTATAACATCTCTAAATGGAAAAAATAACTTTTTCACTTAAGCAAACAAAAGAACTCTATACCAAAATGGAGGTTAGTTTGCATGGCATCTATACACATTTGTTTATAGCATAAAATTAACACAATTAGGATGCATTAAGAATATACTTATAACATATACAAAATAACAAAAATCTCTCCAAAGAGGTCTATTTTTCTAATCATTTATTATTATGTGTCAAAATCATCCCTCCAATTGTCCGATTTCAGTCTGACGTAATACTGGGGAATTCAGTCTGACTTAATACTGGGAAGAGTAATCTTTTACCTCACTTTTTGTTCTCTTCTATTTTTGTCATGATATCCGAAACTCTTTGAAATCAATAAAAAAAATACGCTAATTTGGATAAGTCTACGGCAGAGTAATATTCTACACTTTTTCTTCTCTTCTATTTTTGTCATGATATCGGAAACTCTTTGGGAGCAATAAAAAAAGGATAGGCTAATTTGCATGTCTACGTGAGAGAGAAGCAACTTGAGCGAAGTGAGAGCGGAGGAAGGTCTGCATAAGGCTCTTTGAAAAAGCAGTAGGAATTTGAAAAAGCCTTCTGCAAAGAAGCAGCAAAGAGAGAACCAGTTCTGAAAAAAAATGATTAAAAAAAAAAAATCGAACTACATCCCGTGATGCATTGGAAGAGTTAATCCACCTGCATTATTAAGGCATCCCAAAATTTCATAAAAAGCATTAGCGTTAATAAGCTTGACTCCACTACAAGAGGTCGCGTTAATCAACGCAACTTCACGGCTAACAGTGCGTTATAGTAATTATAATCAATGGTCAACATAGTCTTCGAATTTTGAAGCCGAGTCTTCATACGGAAGGAGCATTCCAATGCGGGAGCACAAATCAAAAAAGCTAAAGGAGTATGATGGTGTTATTTTAAATGGGCTTGTTTCAATTAATTATTGTTTTTTGAATTTATTGAGATAAGATTCATATTATTTATGAAAGGTTTATTTGATTTTTTAAATAGACTCTACTTGATTTGGAAAAGTGACTATATTTTTATATAATTTCTATATAAAGGAGTTGTAACTTTTTAAAGGGCATTATATTATTTAAAAGTGGGTTTTTAAAAAAGCGAATTAAAAAAGGGAGTTGCATGTTTTTTGAAAAAAGAGATTTAAAAAAGACTTATTGTTATATCGACTCTAGGAATTGTGAATTTTTTTTTGTAAAAGTTAGTGTGAAAACATTGCCCTCGCGAAAAATTGTAGACTTATTTGTTTATGGAATTCAAGCAACAATGACATTTTTATTGTAGTTAGATGAGAGGTCTACAGTTTGTTTTGTTTGTTGAGTTGTAGTGAGCTAACACTCAACAAATGGGAAAAACCTAGAGGCTAAGAAGGTGAAAGCGACAACAGGAGATGTTTGAGATCTTTTTAGATCTAGAAGTGAAGAGGCAAAAGGATGTCTTTGCATTGACATGCATAAAAGAATTTGTGGATGACAGCATTCTTCCCTTGATTTCAAAAACCAAGACAACCAAGGAGGCTTGGGATACCCTTGAGAGGTGTTTTGGTGCAAGACGGAGCATTGAAGTTGAAGATGAACGTGGACCTATAGCATCAGATCTACAACGAGATGAAAATTTTGTTAAATCCCACTCTGCTCAGCCACAAGTCGATGTTGTTTGTGAAGAAGTCACAGAAGCAAAAGATAAGGAGCATGTAGATGCTCACGAAACCCACTGTGCACAACCACAAGTGGATGAAAATTTGGCGATTCCAACTCAATTTGGTGAATCCAACAACAGAGCTTGCTAATGAAATTTTGGTGAATCTAGCAACAAAGCTTACTGATGACACTGAAGCTACCATTGGAGTAGTTAATATTATGGTGAATCAAGCAAATAATATTGCTGATGTAAATTTTGATGAAAAATTGTTGGCTAATGATGAATGGTTGCAGGTGATGCAACAAAAATATCATATTGATATGATGCTATTTGGTGAGATAGTGGAAGACAACCTGTCTACAGCAGCACAAGTTAGTATAGAAGTGAAAGAAACATAAACATAGATAGAGGTAGAAGCAAAGAAGAAAGCCCAGAAGGAGAAAACAGTGACAGAGGCTAAAGCGGAGATGGAAGTGCAATAGAAGGAAGCTCTCATTGCAGAGCAAAAGGAACAAAGCCAATTTGGTATTGCAATTTTTTTTTAAACTAACCATTGTTTTCCAGTGTGCAGGTATAAAAAATGATTATGAAGAAGAATTAAATTTCCTTGAGGCTTAGCTTGCAACACCATGCCTTGAGAAAGTCCGGAGAGAAGCTACAGAAATGAATCTTGAAGACAACTTGGATGATGAACAAATTAATGAAACTTTTAGGTATTGGAGTCCTGAAGAGATGAAATTGTATTATGGTTTTATGTTGCAACACATTGATGATGAAAAGCACACTACAGAAGATAATATGTGGCAGTAACCCACATACAAGTTGTTTTTTGAAGAAGTCCAAGATATGCTTAGACAGTCTAGAAGAATGGAAAACTTACACCAACAAATGAAGAAACTGAAATTTGAAGCCTACAACAAGAAGAAAAAGATGAAACAATTTAGAGGTTACATGATCTAGAAGAAGAGGAGAAGAAAAGTAAATCTAGTTGAAGCCAATTTTTTAAATTGTAAAGCCTAGCTGAGACATAGACCAATAGGCATCTTAATTGAACTTTTATGTGGTTGTAATTAAGGCGGAGTGTTGGAGAATTTAATTCCAACCACCTTTTAGGTGTCAAAACCATCCCTCCAAGTGTCCAAGTTTAGTTTTAGTTAGTTGAGTTTAAGCTGAGTTTAACTCCAGTCATTTATTATTGATGTTTCTAATGTAATCTTATTTAACTCTTTCATAATACTAAGAAGAGTAGTCCTCTGCTCCACATTTTGTTCTCCTTAATTTTTGTTAGCATATATCAATTAGATATACAAACCACAAGAAACAATGATAAACATTTGTACTGCTCGAAAGAAAATACAACATTGTTAATTAGAATTATGTGGCCAAATGCCATTGTTCTCATCACTAGTATTTGTCATCACGTCTTTACAGTAGCTATTCAAGTTCCAAATGTATTAGATTAGTTAGAACTAGTATTGACTCACAATCAATATTTGCTACTGGAATATATTTTGTTGGCCTTGAGTGAGGCCATAATTTCGCCAGGATGTTGAATTTCTCACTTGAATTTGGCGAATTTTTTTCAAGAAATCTAACTGTTGAAATGTTCAAATCATTTTTTTAATGGAAAAAATGAATTAAGCATCATCAAGAACCTCTCCGCACCCAAAAATCCTGAATTTTAACAACAAGTTATGGTCATTAAGCCAATGGAATGTAATTAAGATCACCATCATTCCAATGTTAGTTACACGAGAGAATTACTCTCTAAAAAATTAGAGATAATAAAATGCATATATAACCTAAAGACGTCGTCATTCTCCTAATTCAATAATCATAAATTCATTCCATAGGGATCAACCACTATCTTACAACACTGAGCTTTTATTGTCAAATAAAAATATACAACTTCTTCATATGTGGGATGAAAATAAATTCAAGAGGCAAATACATTAGGGCCATTATGGTTAAATATGCTCCAAGGTTTATTTTTTCACCTAACCAAATACAAAAAGAAATATTACAACACAGTAGCATTGGATTCTTCAGCTAAAATTGGCCAAACTTTCATTAATTCACATAAACCTCGAATGAAATCAATTGCTCAGAAGTTTTAAACAACCAAATAAGCACTTTGATCCTATTTGCATTTGAAGCAACTAGAAAACTTTTGTAAAAATCCCAACGTGCCCACCAAAAGACAAGAAATGTGAAAATGACTAAACTAGTTACAAAATCTGCTGAAGGAGCAAAACAAGTTGTTGTAGGCTTTAACTATGTTTATTAAGGACCCAAACAAAACAAAAATTTGAAAATGTCCTACTTTTGGAGATTCAAATTGATTTATAGGGATATGGTCGATGTCTACTATGCATTCCATGGAAAGGAAATATGCATGACATACGTACAGTTGATTAACGATGCATGTACAACATCAATGATGCTTATTCTAATAGGTCCCTGACAATTCTTCTTTGCCCCAATTGGAATTTGTAGAACAAGAGCTTTGTCCCCCTAGGTTTGTTATTATCATCTTCTTGTCCTTAAAACTTTGCTCAAAGTAGATCCATTTTGTTGACAAAGAAAATTCTTAGAATGCCATACCTATCTGCTTGCCTCCATACAATCTCTACCTATGACAAAGCACCAGCACCATTGTCAAATAGACATAGAATCGTCAAGAACTCTAAGAGCACACTCCAATTCCAATCCAAAAGTATCATTAATGTTTATATGGTAATCATTCCATGAACATGTAGTTGCAACATAAGTAATGGTTATGCCTCTTTCCATCTACATCATTGTACTAGTGCCCTCATGAATCTAACCAATTTTATAGTTCTTGTTTGTATGGTAAAGAATCCTATATGTAGCAGTGGTTTCCCTTGCATTTATGTGGGCCATAATTCCAATATTTCAATGATGTTGGCTAAAGATGTGACAATTTTGCTAGGATGGTAACTTTTTTATGGGAATTAGATGTATTTTATTTTGAAATTTTTTGATTTAGAACCTAAGTCATGAGATTCGCTCCCCCACCCCTCAACATGCCACGAATCCGTCATGTCGGACATGATTTTCAACTAACATGTGTTAGATTCAAACCTAGAATCTCTCAGAGATTTGGGATTTGTGCTCTCTAGGAATTCAATTCACGCCCATGAAGAATTGTGATTTTCGGACACATGTCTGCCATAAAGAAACCTATGGGCTTGATAAAAGTTAGAATTAGGGTGCATTTTCTCAATTGCAATCGGTGTTTTGGTGTTTTGGGACTATGAGAGCGACCAACAAAGGAGATAGGTGTGTTTTGGAGGTGATTCAAGCCACAAGTATGTGGATTTCCATTCCATTTTTTTCTAGTTTTACTACTGCAATCTTTTTGTCCATTTTGTTTACATTTTTTCTTTATTTTTCAGCAATCATGGCTCAATTGAGGGCAACAACGAAGGGGAAGAAAAGGGGAGGAATATCCCCATTGGTAATGCCCCCCTTTTTCAATTTCATTAAGGTCTGCCATTGCTCCATCTGTTGGAAGTGGCGCTGTAACAACAACTTCAAGTGTTGAGAGAAACACCAATCTAGCATGACAACAAACTCAAGAAAGTAAATATCCCTTGTGGAAGTATGTTACAAGAGAACAAGGGCCAAACAAAAAGTTAAAGGCAAGAGGCAATGTTCTTTATAAATGCAACGTTTTCCACACTCAATTCAAGAGTGCCTATTTCTGTGTGAAAGCACATTCGTTCAGCATACCATCTTGTGTAATTGGAGCATGTTTAGGAGTGGCTACATCGAAGAGGAAATAATTCGAAAGAGAGGTAAATGTTGGTTTGGCAATGGTGGTTTCATCATTGAATAAAAACAAGGATGAGGATCCGCTTCCATTCATGAGGAAAAACAATACCAATTATCCATTTGGGAGTTCCTGTGGGGGTGCACGTCAAGCAACAAAAAGGAGGGTGCTTGGTCCAATGGACAAGATATTTCAGCAAGAAAGGCAAGAAGAGATTGATATCGCCATTGTGTTAGTTTTCTATCTCAAGTTCATGTCATTTAATATTTCATTATCACCTTTATTTATTGAGATGTGTCAAGCTCTAACTCAAGGGGTTCCATCGGGGTATGTTCCTCTAAGGTCAGAGAGGCTTAGAACTACATTATTGAGTAAGACAAAGAAGCAGGTGGATAAAATGTTTGAGCTTATAAGTCATCATGGCCAAATTCTATGGTTAGTATTGTTTCTGATGGATGGACAGATGCAGGATGCCATCCACTCATCAACTTCATGGGTCTTCCTTCAGTGGATCATTTTTATTGAAAGCATTGGAGGCTCTTAGAAATACAAGGATTCACGATATATGGGTGATTTGTTCACTATAGTTATGGTGTTGATTCTTGTGTGCAAATCATTATAGACAATTCACCTGTTTACAAGGCTACTAAAATGATTGTGGGAGAGGGTAGATCTTATTATTGAGATCCTAGAACCTATCATCGATTTGTTATGATTTGCAGATATAGACCTGCCCATCCTAGGAGAGGTTTATGAGGGATGGGATTCCATGATTGAGTCCATGAGGACCATTATTTTTCAAAGTGAGTTCCTGAGAATGAGACATCAGGGAAGGCCTTCTTCACCACCATACAAGATACTCTTTTCAGCAAGTGGGACACTAATTGCACACCTTTTCATTGTTTGGCTCACTTATTGAATCCAAAATACTACAACCATGAGTGGTTGAACGGTGGACCTTCAAGTAGATTCCCTCCTCACATGGATGGAAAGATTTCACAAGGGAGGAAGGATGCATTGAGACAAATATTTTATGATAGATCATCCCTTGATGAGGTGGACGATGCCTTTGCAAGTTTTCCACTCGCATTGGGTGATTTGCAAGATATGATGTTATTAAAGAAAAGGGAGCTAGGAAGCCCTATTCTTGGTGGGAAACTCATGGCGAAACATGCCCTCCTCTACCATAGTTAGCCATGAGGCTCATGTCTTTGGTTACTTCAACCTCTTATTGTGAGAGGAATTGGAGCACATATGGGAATCAGTATAGTTTGAAGAAGAGTAGGCTTGAGCAGTTCAGGGAAGAGACAATGATGTATGTGCACACCACCCTTCATCTTATTTACAAGAAGAAGGAGGAGTGGCTAAAGGGAAACATACAAATGTGGAATTTGTTTCTTGATGACATGGGTTTGAACAACATTGTTGAGTTGGCATTAGCCAACTTGGATCTTAATGACCCAGTGCTAGAGTTTGTCACTTTTTATGATGGTGATACTCTTGAGGAGTCATCCTCCACATCAGTAGATGCAAATATTACATTGGATATAGAGGAGGATGTAGAAGAGATAAGTGGTGGTATTGGTGTTGATTTTGATGTTGATGAGCTATAGGCATAACCTATAGCCTATTGGTAGTATCTCATGTATTATTCCTTTCTATTCTATGGTTTTAGGTTCTAGTGCCTACCTTGTTTTTTATTTGTTATTTTCCTTTGGATTTCCTAGTCAAGAGTCCTTAGGACTCAATACCTAAGTAATACATTTTTATTTTGATAGCTTAATGAGAAAATTGTAGTTTTTTTATTAATTTCTAGTTTTAAACTATTATCAATGACAAATCGTGATTTTAGGAATAATGTTACAAACTTAAAATGTACATGTATGGATATACAATTTAATTTGTTACATGTATCATCATGAGAATTTGTGTAATATCATAATATATATCATTGACGAATCATGATTGTAGGCATAATATTACAAACTTACAATGTACATGTATGAACCTATGATTCAATTTATCAGTTGTATCATCATGAGATTTGTGGAATATCATAATGTGTGTGTGTGTGGAGGGGTCTCCCTGTCCCATGTCGAACTCTTGTATTTGCATGTCCTAAGTGTCTCATGTCTCCATGTAGGGTGACTTAGTTTAGAAGTGTTCCAATCCAAATTTTGAATGTAGAAATAGACTCAACACCCTAAAAGCCCTAGCACACCTAAACTTCTATATTTTGACATTTGTAACATGGATTTCCAACAATTTCAATTGTAATTTTCAAAAACATGCTGGAAAAATCTATATTTTCAAGGTGAAATTATTTCCTACTTAGACTATCATATGTATGATAGTAGCATGACTTGTGATGGTCTTGTTCATAGAAAAAAAGGTAGGAATATGGATTGCATAACAAATGCAGAGAATCTCATTAAAATGAAATAAAAAAAGTATAGCTAAGGGAAAGATAATTTCTAGGATAAATGACATCTCATTCCTCTTAGAGGACTGCAAGATAACAAAACTTAGAATGTGAGTGTGCAAGAAATCAAAGCTTGTTGATTTCGTAAAGAACTATGGACATAGAAATAAGAATATTTATAGTTTTGAATACTCGAGTTGACTCCACTCTCACATCTTGAAATCAGACTCAAATCCTATGAGAAATTGCAATGGAAATTGAAAATCATACACATTAATGTTGACCACCTATAGCCATGAAAACAATCAGTATTCTTCTAGGAACACTAGTGGAAGTTGAAATAAAGGCCATATGGAGCACCAAGTCATTTGCTCTAAAACCATGGATTTATGGTGAGTGTAGAGGAAAACCAGCTAAATCCTTTGTTCCATCAAAATAATTATTTGAAATCCTTTCCTTACTCCTCCTGCTACTATACTTATGATGGCCACTGTAATTATACAAGTTATAAGGGAAACACGCAGAAAACTTGAGATCTTCTTCCCTTGATAAAATTTCTTGTTAACAACCTTGAACCCTGCAAAATTGCTTAAGCATTGGTGGAGGCCTTCATGGAAGGTGTAGAACTTTATTGTAATATTTCACTAAATCAGCAGCCTTCTTATGATTTGTTGTATGAAGATAATGAGTGGAGGAAAGTAAATCAAAGAAAGATAAATACAAGGGGTTATGTATTTGAGAGTAGTTTATGAGACTAGCATAGTTGTATAAATTAAATGGTTGGTAAAGGTGTATAGTATTTAAGAGTTGTTATCATACGAGCTTAATAATATAAATTAAATGATTGGTAAATATTCATGGACATTAAAATACTAATTTTATAATATATTTTATATTGTCAAGATTAAATATCTCTACCATCTACTTACTAATTATTGATAATTAAATTAAAATTTTGAAAACCTTACTCTAAAATAGACACACCTCTCTTCTAAAAATTTAATTGTATTTAGAACAAATGTCCCAAGGCATACCACTCAAATTAGAAACTATGCCTTGGGAAAAATCACATAAAAATTATAGCCTACACATGGTTTAATACTAAATTAATTGTGGTCAATAGAAAATCCAATCATATAGCCTTGTTTTGGCAAGGACTAATAAATATGAACTGGATAAATTAATTCATTTCTCAAGCACAAGGACTTGTACAAATTTTGGTGGGTAGTAACCACTAGTAACATAAGTCCTTAGGAAAACCTTGTATAAATTTTGGTGGGTAGTAAACACTAGTAATATAAATGTTGGAGAAAACATAAATAATGATGGGGGAAATTGGTGGCAATCTGAGAGTAGATATGACCACAATTATTCATATTGTATAAATTTTTTAGAAAACAAATTTTGTATTGTATCAACAACACACTTTCTAGTTTTCTATGAAGCTTATCCTTTTTTGCTTCCCAAAAATTTCTACAATAACTCTTGGTAAGTATATTCATTTACATTTAATATTTATCCACTTTATGCAAATATTGTTTTAAATTATGGTGGGAAGTAATTGATGGTTTACCTAAGTATCAACTATTTTCAAGAATTTTAAGTGGTTCACATGCAAATATTTACAATAAAAAATCTATGCACAAATATTTAAAA
>APFE030246451.1:0-29359 GCA_000404065.3 Pinus taeda
TATGGGGTAGTGATAAATTATATATTTATTTATTGATGATGACGATGATGATGATTGTTAACGTCCACTGAGCCCAAACTTTGGTCTATCAAACCTAAGAAACAAATTTTTTAATTTGATTTAAGTTTTTATTCCTATGCTCAAAAAGCTTGGAGAGAAACGTCCCGAGCTCACTATAATTTTGACATCGTAAAAGGCTAGGAAGGTCAGTATTGCAACAAAGATTATGAAACTGAGATCTAATGTGGTTGTGCAAGGGGCAATCTAAGAGGAAGTGATTTTGACCATCAATGTTCATATTCTCACAGAGATGGTAGATCATTTCCATCCATGGTGTTTTAGGAACTACCAACTACCCGTTTCACTATGGAGCTCATGAGAGTTCGTTCTAATCTTGGCTATATTAATTTTCTTCTTTGAGCTAATTAAAATAGAAAGATACTTTTGATATTCTAGGGTGGGGTTTATGACCTCCTTATAATATCTTAATTTTGTTTTAGTTGCGAAATCTTTCTCACACCACATTTTTTCTTTGAACTTAGAAGTAACAATATTTTTAATTTTATTAATGTTTTGCAATGCAACATTCTCGTCAATCTCCCAATGGTTTAACCAGGGCTTGGTGCTTTTATACCAACCTCGTTTGAGCCTTAGGTGGTTTTGGCTAGAATTTAAAGCTAGCTTAGGAAGTCTATGGTCTCCTATGTTATTGAGTTTGTTCTTGTACAATAGAAGCCTAGTCATAGCTAGGCTCTCGATAGGGGAAATATCCACTTCTATAAAGAGAATAAGATAGGGTGTATTGCTTTAATTTTGAGGTTATACGTTATAAAACGCTTTTGGATTTGCTCGAATTTTCTCCAGAATTCTACATAGATATTGAAACCCCAAATGTCATATATATATATATATATAATTATATATTATATATACTATATACATAACAGATGTGACTTAAGGTTTCAAAGAGGAACTTCTTTCTATCCCACATTACCAGGTTTGCCATTTTGCAATTATTTTCAAGACCAGAATAAACTTTACAATCCCCATCAATCTTTTTCTCAATGCTATAGTTCCACTTGATCTTGTGATGAATATCAATTCCTAGATACCTGAAATTTAATTTGTCCTTTAGAATTTGAAAGGACTACTCAAGTTTTATTTGTGTTCAATTATTTTCTATTTATTTTTAAGTCTCATTCTTTATATGAAAATACAATTTTCTTAAAAAGATAGAAATTCACATATTATTATTTTTTAAATCTTTTTCTTCAACTTAATTTGGAATTTCAATTTCTTCTTTAAAAAATAAGTTTGAAGTTCCATGTTTTTTTAAGAATTTTAATTATTTATTTAAAAATAAATTCGAATTCCTATCTTTTTAATCATAAATATGTAAATAGATCAATAAAACCATTAAAAACCTACACTACAATTTAGATTATAGAAAAGATAGAAATTGAACTCAAGATATGTATTTTACCTTATTGTTAATAATTCCAAACGAAATTATATAATATATATAATATAACCTCTTAGGAATACTGATATAAAATAAAAGAAGTGTGAGTGATCTGTCAATGAAAGTGCTAGGTACTAAAAAAATTAAATTAAAAAGAAAAATTAACATAGATTTTTTTATTTTTTTTTACGTCTGCATCATTTTAACTGCGGAGAACTGGTATCTGGTTTTTAAAACAAAACAAATAAAATAGCATATTTTTTTTTTACTTCTACATCATTTTAAGTGTTGAGAACCTGGATCTAGTTTTTAAAACAAAACAAATAAAATAGCATACATAATCTTTTTCCTGGAGAAGTTGTATCTGGTTTTTAATCCTTCACGTAACAAAGTTCGCTATGCTTTCAAAAAATAGCAAAAATATTATCATTACAAAGTTAACACATGGCTTTTATTCTGTACTTCTTAACAAACAAGATTTGTACTCCTAAAGTGTGAAGATGGTCCACGGAAATCTTTGAATTGAGATGGCTATTTCAATTTTCGTTATTCTATATTTTTATTTTTTGGTTTAATTTATCTAAAATAAAGAAAACATGGTTTAGGAATTTAAAAATATTAAAAATTTAAAATTAATTTCACTCTAAAAATAAATTTCCTCTAAAAAATTAAGCTTAGAATTAGAAAAATTAAAATTTAAAAATTTTACTTAAAGCTAATATCATATAAAAAATTTATAAAAAAAAAAATAAATTAAGCAAGAATCATATTAAAAAAAAAAATTAAAAAGGGGTTAATTAAATTCATAAAGTAACTTTTAGATTCATAAACTAATTTTGTTCAAACTTCCATTAATTAAATTGTAAAATTGCTATTTTAATAAAATGTTGAAAAGATAGAGAAGACAAAACACAAATTCACACACAAAACACATTAGTTGTGGCTCTTCTATTGATAACACAAAAACTTGATTCTTACAATGAACCCGTTAATTAACCTCTTCGAACTAGTGACTTTCCTAAAATACCTTAACATGCACACATACTTAATTCAGTGAATTCACACTCTAAATATGGACTGCACTTAACACTTCATTCATCGCTGAACTTGACTCAATGCTTAGTTAATTGACTCTCTAATTTTGGCCAACTCCTCAAGCCAGAGTAATTACAATTTCTAACACTCCCCCTTAATTACGACCGTATGACTTAACATAACTCAAACACGACTTAACTTGACTCAATTATCATTGAAACATGCCCGCTCGTTTATGTCTCAACTAGGCTTACAATGACTCAAATCTTTTACTATTTGCATTTTCTTTTTCTTTTCTGCCAAGATCTATATCCTCGAAATTGCTTCATTCTCTGTTGAACTTTCTTGGTGTAGGATTTATTCACTTGTTTCTGCTGCAATTTTTCTTTGACTTGTCTTGAACTTGTTCTGAAAAACAATTGGATCATTTCTTCTAAAACTTCCTCTTCGAATATTCATTCAACTATGGACTGTTGCCAAAACATTGCATCTTCAAATTGTCTTCTTTGCTCTGCTTCTTGTGTTTCATATTCCTGACTTTCTTTCTATCATATTTCTTGATAGCAGGATCTTATCTCTTCTTGACTCCATTGTTAAAAAATGGTTTCAATGCATTCATCTTTGTTTTCAAAAACATCCATATCATTCTTTTGATTTCATAATTAGGTACCACTACTTTTTTCCTGTAATCTGCACAGTCAAAATCATTATTCACCATTTCTCTCAATCCTTTTACTCCAGCTACTGCTTTCAAACTCACATCAACTTATTCTATTGGCTTCTAAATCCATTTTTCAATGAATTTCAAATCTGCGTCAAATTTATTAACAACCTTGTTTACAACTTGTTCGCCCATGCTATTTTGAACATGTGCATATTAAAAAGCAATGTTAAAAACATCTTTATTATTCTCTTCAGTGAGAGCTTCCTGCTCTACCTCTTCCTTCTCCGCCTTCTTTTAAAATTCACTGAGACTATCTTCCACTATTATGTGGTTGGTGGATATTCTCATCAAAAACTCTTCAATCACATTATCTTGTTCTTGATCATCAACTGCTACTAGATCACATACTGCTTCATGAGTAGCTCGAACTGCTTCATATCTTGTTGCTACAGTGGTAGCTTCACCTTTCAATGCTTCATCAAACATGGTGCTTACCATATTGCCACAATCAATCCTTGTTTCAAAAAAGAAAGGACACACATCATCAACATAATGTTCATCCCGACTATGGTGGGATATCGGAGCATCCATGTGCTCATTGCCAATTTCATTGACAATTTCAACTTCACCAAATCCATAAGCTACGGTTGGATTCACCAATTCACATATAAATTTGCATTCAATATCCACACGTGTCTCATCAGAGTGGGATTCACCATCATCTGTATCATCCACATTATAGTGGATTCCTTGAGCATATATTTGCTCTTGCCTTGTTTCACATATAGAGGCTCCTGCTTCTCTCTCTGTAATCGTTGTTGCATCTTCTTCATCTATATGCATGTTTGCATAATGGGTTTCAATTTTACGGTCTTAACAACCATCATCTACTTTTGAGTGGGATTCTCCAAGCTCTGTTTTCTTCTACGAGTCTTGCTCATCTACTTAGATTTATAGCTGACTTATTTTCTTGTGACATAACATGCTGTTGCATTACACTCCAGCTTGCACCATATTCTTCTTCATCTTTTGCTAGACTTCTCAATTCCTCGGCTGGGGCCTGAACCTCTCTAACCATGACAATGATCTTTGCCTCTTCTTTTCGATTTATTTTCTTCATTCGCGCTTTGCAACCCATGACTGCAGTCATCCCTCTGTTTTATAGTTTATTTTCTAACTGCATGAGACTATCTTCCATAACGCCCCCAAAAAATATATATAATTTTCAATATGCCCTCATAAGACATGATCTTCACCCAAAACATTGTCATGCTTAACAAAAAAACCAAATAATTCTGTAAATTGATAAACTTTAGAAAATCTTAAATTCTCTTACCAAAAACTCTTAAAAAAGATTCCTTATACCATGTCCCTCTTTTTTTTCACATAAAAAAACTTTAAAAATTAATTATCTTCCTTGTAACAATTGGAATTATCATGAACTCTTTTTAAATACCATACCAACTAAAATCGCACCTACTCTTTTTATAACCTTCCACTTAAACTTTTAATACTTCAAATTCAAATATATGAAGAATGTCATTTTTTCAAACATGCCAAGAAAGACCTTTTGTTTTATGCACGTGCCTTTTTGAAAAACTTAAAAAAACCCCTTTGGAATCAATATGCTTACGTGACTTTAATAGCTGACTTTTAACACGCTAACGGTCCTCTCATGAAGAGGGTATGCGACTAACCCATTGCACGATGACAATGCAGCGTTAGTCCTCTAACCCCACGAAAATAAGGTTGATCCACGTGATTAGGAAAATAAGGGTATGCGGCTAACCCATTGCACGAGGACAAACTCCAGTGTTAGTCCTCTAACGCCACGAAAATAAGGTTGATCCGCGTGCTTCCAAAACCGCACAAGTTTGTGATTAGTAACGCGGCTTGGTTCTTTTTATATATCTGGTCCGTGTAAAGAGTTGGGTTTTAGTTGCTATCACAAGTCGTGGAAGTGTTGGGGTTACTCGTGTTGTTGTTGTTGTTGGGAATAGTTGCTTACTACAGGCTTCTTCTTTACCGTCTTTTGGATTGTTGGTGAACATGGTTGTTTTAAATAAATTTGGCAACTTTTTTGTATTGGTGAGGGATAATGGTATTGGTTGTTTTTAGGTGTCTATCAAACTTGTTTCAAGTGATTGGGATTTTCTTGGACTGGGAACTGTGTACACACTAATTGTAGATCATTCTCCATTGTTGCAAGCAATATGGGGTGGTTACATCTATCGTAAATTCCTCAGGGTGTTTTTCTAAGGGGGTTTGGTCCTTGTGACGTGCATGTCATATTTATTTCATATCTTGCCTGGTATTTCGTGACGCATGATCATATCCATCTTGGGCGGGGTGTATGAACATTCCCATTTATTACCAGGAGAGATACATACATGCATTTGGTAGTCCATTTTTGGAACAACGACACTCCCTAATTGGGTTCCATTATGGGCTGGTTAGGAGTAGGTATCTAGTTGATTGGCTCTCCATATTGGGATTTGCACGAGCACTCTTGTACCTCACTTTCTATCATTTTCCCTTGCCTTGACGTATTTTATTATACATTTAACGTCAGGACCCTTACCTTTCTCCTAACATTTTCGTCCTTGTCCTACGTGCACGGCACAATTGGTTGACTTTATTGCCTCCTTGGATGATGACGTGTCGACATAGGAGGCTTTCATTCATGCAACGGTAGCCGCGGAAAGAACTAACTCCCCCCGGTTCTCTTTGATTCCTCATTGGGCGATTGTTGGCATCTCAAACTCCTCCTAGCTTGGTGCATGAAACACGGGTGGCATCCTGGTCTCATATGGTCCATCTGATCATTCTCATATGTGGGAGGTTTCTCGATCTAGTACGTGTGCTCTTGGAAAAAAAAATCAAACCTTCACCGGAAACAAAGCTACTCAACTTTGGATATGATGTAATGTAGGATTAGGTTTCAAGTCTACATAAGCGTGCCTTAGTGGGCAGATGGCATTTCATAGACTTGAAGGAGCTCGATATGCAATGCTAGGTAAATAGTTCCTAGTCCTCCATACTTGGATATCTAGTGAAAGTTAGCAGACTAATGAATGGTTGATAGAACTTCTATTTCATGCACCAGGATGACCTTGAACACATCAAAATCACTCCATGGGTTTGCGGTCGCAGTTTCCTCTGTCTACACTGCTAATATGTAAGCTTCAACCCTATCCGTGATACACCAAGGAATACTTTCGTGTGGGTTAAGCTATCGAGCCTCCCACTGGAGTTCTCGACGCGCAAGGTTCTCATGGAAATTGGAAACTCTATTGGCTGATTTGTATATGTCAACCCAGAATGCATGGGCGCCAGTGACAAGTGGGTAGCATGGATTCTTGTTGAAATGGGTTTTTCTGGTGGATTTCCTCGTCATATTTTTTTGGCATGGAATGATAATATCCACCATTAGCGAATAGATTATTGGCGTATTCCTTTCAGATGTCTGATGTACCACCAAATGGGCCATGTATTGGAACCTTGCCCAAGGACGTTTGCTGAGAAGGGTCACCATGGTCGCAACCGAAATGGTCACTGAGACAGCTCTTTATAGGTAGAAAATGAGAACTCGGTTCACTCAAGTACTGAAAAATCTTCTGAAATATCTCCCATTAGCAATAATTTTCATTCCTCTCTTATTGATATTTCTATTGGTTTGTCCTCATGCCCTCCCTCTCACTATGTTCCCCCTTCTGTTATCCATTGCAGGAGGCTCGTTTCTCCCCGCTCCACCCCCCTTCCCCCACCCCGACACTTCTTCCTTGTGACTAGACCTCTTCCCCCAAGGCCACAAACACTTCAGGTGAGCCATGAGATATTCTCTTGTGGCCTCCTTTGCCTCCCTGTGCCTGCAACCCAAACCCTCCCATGCTGATTCCCTCCTCCCCTCGTTCCCCCTCTCAGTCACTTGATGGGGCTGACCTTTCCCCCCCACAAATCAATGGACAAAAATATTGAGTTCTTGATGGTGAATCCCTCCCTAGATTTGGCATCCCTTGCTATCCACAAGGGACCCCCCCTTGGCCCTCACATTTCTCCATCAGTCTCAATTCTGCTAGAAATGTCGCCATTCAGAAAAGGGGAGACGAGGACCTCAGATTAGAAATTTGTAGGGCTTAGACGGTTTACGCGATATCCCCATCACATATGTTTTCAATCGGATTCTTAGAGCATTATCGCCCGATTCTGCAACTGTTAAATGAATTGTCTCTCACTGAATATGTGTGGCTTGGGTGACCACTCAAAACTTCTATCCCTCAAGCATCTCTTCCTATCCACTCGCCCTTTTATTATTATGTTACGAGAGACTATGTTGTTGGTGGAGAAGGTTCTTAAATATTTCTACAACATCTTTCCTACTTGGAATATGGTTTTAGTTAATTCTTGTGGTCATTTTGGCGGTATGGCCACCCTTTGGGATGCAAGATGGGCTACTATGTTTCCTTATAAATTCTTTGGTGGTATCCTCTTGTCAGGCTACATTCAGGGTTTTCGTGCTAGATTAATTACCATAATGCGTATGACCTGTATAGCGATAGACTTACATTCTGGAAGCATATAGATGATTGCAATATCCTCAAAATCAGGTCTCTTATTCTAGCAGGTGATTTCAATATTGTTATGTCTGGAGATGAACGTTAGGGTGTTAAGTGCAAAGAAAACCCTCTCTTTGATGATCTCTATCAATTATTTGAGGTTGATCATCTTTGGGACATTAGACCCCTAAGTCTGTCTCCTACCTGCCATAACAGTCGAGCGGGTAATGACCACATTGCTAAAATATTGGACCGGTTCATTGTACATGAATCCTTGTTGGAGAGGCTGGGTTGTGTCAAAACATGGGAAGAAAAATCCCTGGTGTCTAATCACATGCCAATAATTTTGCAATGGTGATTGGAGCGGCCACGTTTGGGCATTACCTTTAAATTCAATAGAATTTGACTGGAGGATGAGGAGTTTAATTCACTGGTAGAAAAATTATGGAGGGAATTCCCTTAGGTGGATGGAAAATCCCCAATGTTGCACCTATTTGTTCTACTTCAAGAATTGAAAAGTCATGTCAGGGTTTGAGAAAGGGAAAAGAAATGTGCCTTGGCTAGAGAACCGAAGCTAATAATGGGTGAAATTGAACACATCTACAAGGTGGCAGAGAGGGACAATACTTTTGGAAATAATCGGGAATCACTCAAATTATTAAAAGCAAGAAAGAGGCAGATCCATTCCCAATAAGAGGCATCCTGGAGAGTCCAGAGTCGAGCTCTTTAGCTACGAGAATGTGATAATAATACCAAATTTTTCCATCAATATGCTAACCAGAGGAAAAATCAGAACACCATTTGGAACATAAAGAGATCGGATGGTATTATTGCCTACACGACAGAGGAGATCCAAATTGAAGCCATACTACACTTTCGGTCCATATTTCATAAGCGGAATGGAAGCCACATTGAGTATCAGTTATGGGGAGCTTGGGAGTATCCTCTTATGTTTAATGATGAATCAAATGAGGAGGTTTATCGAACAGTCACACTTGAATAAATTCTACACACATTGAAAAATTTTACAAAGGATAAGAGCCCAGGCTCAGATGTATGGACCGTGGATATTTTTTTACATTATTTTTTATCTGGCTGGAAAGGACTTGCTTAACATGGTGGAGGAACAACAAGCACATTGATGGGTCTTGGAAGCCATTAACTCCACTTTCATTCCTTGATTCCCAAATCATCTAATACGTCCACCTTCTTAGACTATCTTCCCATATTTCTCTGCAACATAATATATAAACGCGTCTCTAAAATCATTGTCGAGTGCATCAAAGGCACCCTCTCCCACCACATTTCCATGGAGTAGTCAGGTTTCCTCCATAACTGATTGATCCATGATGTTGTAGCAACTGCTAAGGAAGTCATACACTCAATACACACCTAGAAGATGTCAGCTTTTGTAATGAAAGTGCATCTCTGGAAAGCACATGACTATGTGGACTGGTCATTTCTCATATTTATTCTTAAAAAGATAGGTCTGTCTGCTGATATAATAGAATTGATTATGGCATGTGTTATGTCGGTGCACTTTGCAGTTCTGATAAATGCATATCCATCAAATTTTTTCTTTGTTGGCAGGGGACTTCGCCAGGGATGTTCACTTTCTCCACTATTATTTATATTATTGACGGATTGCCTAAGTCTTAAAATTAGAAAAGCGGTTTTGGAGGGCCATTTCGAAGGCATCAATTTGGCAGCAAACATCAGGATTTCCCATAATTTGTTTGTAGATGATTTTCTGGCATTTGGTATGTCCTCCTACCGATAATGGAGGCGTATAGACGACATATTGCAATGATTTAGGAATGCATCCAGGATGATGGAAAATGTTGGCAATTCTTTCATATTACATTCTACTGGAGACCCAGGAGTTATCAAGGAAATATGTGATTTGTTTAATTTCCCGATTGTGCCTTTAAGTGAAGGTCTCACGTATTTGGGTTTTTGAATCAAACCTAACAAGTACAATTCCTCAGATTGGAAATGCGTATTGGATAAGTACAGAAGGCGGAATAATGGGTGGGCACACGAGAGCTTAACATTGGGTGGTATATTTATCCTGGTACAAGCAATATTACAACATATGGTTGTTTATTGGGCACACCTATACACTCTACATGCATCTACAATCAATAAGATCAAGTAGATCATGGCAGATTTTATCTGGTCAGGCAGGGAGGGACACTATAAAATCCATCTATGTAAAAGGGATATGGTCTCTACTCCCAAGGAGCTATAGGGTTGCGCTATCATCGATACCTGCCTTCTCGGTCATGCACTCATTCTCAAATCCATGTGGTGGGTTTTCTTCACTAATGGCATATGGAGGGACATTGTTGCCTCTAAGTATCTGCAAAATAGGGGGATCAAATATTGGACCATATTGGGTCGTATTGGAAAATCACAGGGATCGTACATTTGGAGAGGTTTTCAAAAAATCATCTTCTGTTTCTTGTAGCAACTTTGCTGGGCTTTCAGCAGAGGTTACCATATTATGGTAGGCATTGATAACATCAAAGGGATGGAGGTTTCATAGGCTCTTTCATGAAACTTGATAATATATCTTCAACAATGAGGCTTCTCTTTTTAGAATAGGTGATTGAAGGTTGGAATGGACATGCACCGATTTGGAAAAGTGTGGATTCGATGGGCCTATCAAAATCATATGTGTTCAAATGGAAGGAATACACTACTTGATTGAGACAGGTGGGCCTTTGTAAACATGACGAGGGTGACTCTCTTACCTAGGCGAGGAAGCTTGGCCAAACATGATTGAGGTGGCAGACACCTACAGGTACCTATTTCATTCAAACCACTCTGATCCCCATCCATGTTTGTTTTTATTTGTTTGGAAAATTGACATCCTCATTAAGATCATACTCTTTAATTGGCTTGTTTAAGAAAAAAAAGATCTTACCTAGGAGAATATTTGTAAGCGAGGTTGGAAGGGACTGGGGAGGTGCCCACTGTGCAAGAATTCCATAGAGGATAATGGGCATCTCTTTTTAGAATGTCAATTCATTGCTCACATATGGTCTAGCATATTCTTTGCTCTAAACATTTCCCTTAGGAATTTTGATCGCTTGGAAGAATGTTTTTGGTGGTGGATGCATCGAGGAAGAAAGAAAAAGGCCATCCCTTTCCTTACCACTTCGGAAATATGGTGTGCAAGAAATGACTCACTTTTGAACGGACCCTGGCAATCCCTTTGGTCATCGTTCACAAGGTTATACTCAATTTTTACGAAGTTAGGATTCCATCTAGTGTGATTAAGGATGGATCCCTCAAAACAACTCCATATGCATTACAATTCCTAGCTGGTTAATTTGAGGGTGCTTCTCAGAATTATGTATGTGGTTGTGGTGCTCGGCTAAGAGTGGATCACTTCCACCATTATAGACTTCACTGGAATGGGGGACAGGGTACTTGTTGGGTGTGTGTTATATTCTTTTCATGACTAGCCCCAGTAGTGAAGTCAGGGGGTTTGAGGGACGGCAGTAGCCCCCCTCTACATGGTTTGGGGCAGTGTCCTCGGGGAAATGTTTTTATTGGACCCTATATTACGTGGGAAAACCTACCTATGGTTTTGTGCGTGGTTTTCACACATGGGTTTGGGCATGATGGTTTTCTGCCCATGGTATTTTGTAGATTTGGTCAAGGGAACTACGATTATGTTCTAATCCAGGGCTAATGAATTAGAGTTTATGGATGTTTCGACATGTATATATATTATATATATATTATATATATATATATATATATATATATATACTATATATAGTATATATATATTATAACATTAAAAGACATATAATGAAAAATCAATCCACTAGTCCGAGTTTTGGGATCTAGTGGAAAATATTTGTGTATATTTGTTTTATGTTTTATGCTCTCACCATTGTTTATTTTATCTTTTTAGAATCCGTATGCAAGTAATTTCTGTATGCCGTTAAAACCTACATTTGGTATCAGAGTTGTTTTGGCTTCAAGGGGACGCCTTTACTGCCGAGGAGTTTTACTCGAGCCTGTGGTAGACCCTGTTTAGTGGGAGATCTGTGGGATTGATTATTGTGGTGAAAGAAGATGGCGACCAGTGAAAAGATAAACATCGAGAAATTCAATGGTCAGAGTTTTGAGTTTTGAAAAATCAAGATGGAGGATCTGTTGGTGGATAAATATGAGTGGATCGCACTATATCCAGGTACTAAACCAAATAAAATGTTCGCTGAAGACTGGGCGAAGTTGGATCGAAGGGAAAAGAGCACAATACTATTTTGTATCTCAAATTCAGTACTATTGAATGTATTAGGGGAAGCTTCGAAGAAGGATTTATGGGACAAGTTAGGGACTTTGTACCAATCTAAGTCTCTGGAGAATAAACTATTCCTATAGAAAAAGCTGCATAACCTGAGGATGAAGTATGGAGACTCGGTGTCAAAGCACACGAACACCTTTAATATTGTGGTAAGCCAATTGTTATTTGTTGATATAAAAATTTTAGATGAAGATAAGTCCATCAGTTTGTCGTGTTCTCTACCAGATTCATGGCATATTCTAGTTGTTGCAATAAGTAGCAATGCAACTGCCTTGCAATTTGATGAAATAGTCTCATCCTTGCTATCAGAGGAGATGAGATGGAAAAATACAAAGGGCCAGAATGCTGATACCCTGTATGTACAAGGACGGTCCCAGAAAATAAAAAAAAAAAAAAAAAAAAAAAAAAAAAAAATTAATCCTCGAGTGTGATATCTAAATATAGAGGGAGATATAAATATTCAGGAAAACTTGTAGAGGTTTGATAAAAATACAGAACGGAAGGGAACTTT
The DNA here is from genome assembly GCA_000404065.3 of Pinus taeda. Classification (NCBI taxonomy): domain Eukaryota; kingdom Viridiplantae; phylum Streptophyta; class Pinopsida; order Pinales; family Pinaceae; genus Pinus; species Pinus taeda. The sequence goes on from APFE030246451.1 coordinate 12,556, forward strand.
AAAAATAACTGTAGATCTAAAGCTCCTGAGAAAGGAAAGGGATCCGATGATGCTCCTTGTGTAGACGCAAAAACCACCTTAGATGAAGGTGGGGATTTGTACTTGGCTTCTTCTTCAAGTGCACATGTAGATCATGGAGCATGGTTGATTGACTCAGGTGCATGCTTTGACTTCACTCCCCATAGGGAGTGGTTTTGTGAGTATGATAAATATGATGGTGGTGATGTCTTCTTAGGGGATGACATGAAGTCTAGAGTCTTCAGTCACGGAAATTCAAGTTGAAGTTGCAAGGTGGAAGGATTAGAACACTTTCGGGTATTCCGTATATTCTTGCATTGGCGAGAAATTTGATTTTTGTAAGTAGTTTGGATGATGTAGGTGCAAAAATAGTGTTCGAGAAAGATGCCTACAAGATGGTTCGGGGAGCACTGGTATTGATGTGGGGAGTTAAGATTGGAACTCTGTACAAGCTTCACGGTAGCACTATTATTGATAAGTTCAACAGTTTTGTAGTTCCTGAAAGTGGAGCATAAAATCTAGTGGTCTCTAGAGAAAAGACCATGCTATGGCATCAAAGGCTTGGAAATATTGGAGAGAAGGGCCTTCAAATACTTCATGGTAATGGTCTGGTAGAATGTATTTCTAATTTCTTTCTAGATTTTGATTTCTGTGAAAATTGTGTATATGGGAAGCAAAATCGGGTGAGTTTCCCCTCCGGTACTGAGAGGGTGAAATGGATATTAGAGACAATGTGCACAATTATCTGTTTGGACATGTGTCGATTCCATCTTTGGGTAATTATGTGTACTATGTATCATTTATAGATGACTTCTCAAGGAATACATGGATATATTCCATGAGGAAGAAATATGAAGTCTCTGACAGGTTTAAAGAATTTAAGGCTCTAATGGAAAACCAGACAGAGAACATAAAGTGTTGTGCACAGATAATGGTGGAGATTTTTGCAAGAAGGAAATTGAAGAGATATGTAAGAAGTGTGTTATAGAACGACAGAAGACTACTCCATATACACCTCAGAAAAATGGAGTTGCGGAAAAAATGAAAAAGACATTGATGGAAAAGGCAAGAAGCATGCTCAATGGTGTTGGGTTAGGACAAGAATTTTGGGTAGAGGTGGTGGAGACTGCATGTTACCTGGTCAATAGATCACCTTCATCAGAATTGGAGGATAAGACTCCACAAAAGGTATGGACTGGTAAGAAACCCTCTCTTTCACATCTGAGGGTATTTGGATGTGTTGCATATGTACACATTGCGAAAGGACGAAGTTGTATAGTAAATCTAAAATGTGCATCTTTATTGGGTATAAGAATAATTAAAAGGTTATAAGCTTTAGAACCCAGAAACAAAGAAGGTTGTATACAACTGAGATATGGTGTTTAGAGAGGTGAAATATGTTATTAAACATAAAGTCCTACCAAAGGAACCTAAGAAGATAGAGTTTGAGCTAAAGGAGAAGGAAGCAGACTCTATAGCAGAAGAGGAATAAGAAGATAAAGATCTACAACCTACAGTTGTGAGAAGATCAGTTCGAGAAAGAAGGTAGCCAGAAAGGTATATTTTAGCTGCTTTTTGTTCAAATTTTGCTTTACATATTACTAATGATGATCCCATAACTAAGAAGGAAGCAATAGATTCATAGGATGGAAAACTCTTGAAAGAGGCCATGGTTGATGGAATGTCATCTTTGGACAAAAATGAGGCTTGGCATCTAGTTGAGTTGTCAGCTGGAAGGAAACCCATTGGAAGAAAATGGGTGTTTAAGAAAAATATGAATGCAGAAAGCAAGGTGGAGAAATACAAAGCTCGGCTGGTAGCAAAAGGTTATTCTCAGGTGTCGGGAATTAATTTTAGTGATATTTTTTCTATTGTTGCCAAGGTAGCTTCTATTAGATTACTTTTATCTATTGCTTCTGATTTTGATTTTGAGGTAGAACAGAGGGATGTGAAGACAAAATTTCTTCATGAGGATTTGGAAGAAGTGATCTACATGAAACAACCTAAAGGCTTTGCAGTGAAGGGTAAGAAAGAGCTTGTATGTAGGTTAAAAAAGTCTTTGTATGGGTTAAAATAATCACCAAGGACATGGTATAAAAAATTTGATACATATATACGGGAACTTGGCTTTACCAGAATCAAATCAGATCATTGTGTGTTTTTTAAATTAATTGGTGACTATGTTATTTATTTAGTCTTGTATGTGGATGATATGTTTCTGATTGGAAATAACAAAGAAATTATCTAGGAATTGAAGACCCAATTTTCCTTAAAATTCGACATGAAATATCTTGGTGCCACAAGCTATATTCTGAGCATGGAAATTAAATGAGATCAGGCAAAGAGGAATCTCTGCTTAATCCAGAGGAAGGATGTCAAGACAATACTATAGAGGCTTAATACACAAGGTAGTAAACCAATGAAGGTTCCTATTCTAGTAGGTGTAAAGTTATCTGCTGAACAGTGTCTCAAGCCATAAGAAGAGGAAGAGGACATGTCTCGTGTTCCATATGCAAGTGCAATCAATGGCCTAATCTATGCAATGGTCTATACTAGACTAGACATTGCACATGCAGTGGGAGTATTGAGCAAGTTTATGTCAAAACCAGGGAAGGAGCATTGGACAACAGTGAAGCAGGTTTTTAGGTATTTGTGTGGCACTGGTGATTATGATTTGTGTTACTAATGAATACCAGGATTGGACAAAGTTTTGGACATCCGTAGTTTTGTTGATGTAGACTCGACTGGAGATCTCGATAAGAGAAGATCTACAAGTGGGTATGTGTTCAGCCTATTTGGAGGCATAGTCAGTTGGATGAGTAAGAGACAGTTTGTAGTGGCACTTTCAACTACAAAGGCAAAATACATGGAAGCCACTCATCCAAGCAAGGAACCAGTTTGGTTGCAGATATTTTGTTCAAGCATGGGGTTAGTACAACATATGGGGGCTTCACTGAGGGAGAAATACCATACCACGTGGGTTCATATTGCGGGATATATATTGAGGAAAAAATGACATAATATATTGGGGGAAATATATGGGGTAAATGGCTTTTATATTGACAGGTATAAAAAACAGACCTCAAATTTAATGAAAAAATATAAAGGGGTACAAAAAATGTTAATGAAAAAATTGATACCTACAATATCTAGTGGAAGTAGGGGTTTTCTAAATTGGGAAGGTGTATTGTTTTTGTATTGGTATGGGGTTAAATAATGTGATTTTTAGGGGTATTTTCCAATATGTATTCAAATTAAGGGTGTTTTTTAATATTCCATGAAAGCACGTGATAGGTCATAGGTTCATTGAATGAAGCCCTCGTGGAACAACGAGATATAAGGATAGACTGTGACAACCAAAGTGAAATTTTCTTGGCAAGGAACCCTACTTATCATTCAAAGAGAAAGCACATTGATGTTCAATATCACTTTGTAAGGGATATGGTTGAGGAAAAAAAGGTGTTGCTAGTAAAGGTGGACACTTTGAAGAGTAATGATGATGCATTGGCAATGTATGTGAGCACTTAAAATTTCTCTTGGTGCAGAGAAACAATGGGTGTTGCAGGGCTAGACAAATGACTAAGCTCTCATGTGCCCCCCTGTGGAATCAAAACAATAAGTGGGAGAATGTTAGGTGTGTGTTATATTCTTTCCACGACTAGCCCCAGTAGTGAAGCCGAGGGGTTATAGCGGGCGCAGCGAGTTGCCATTTGTTGCACCAACCACGGCAGGGGGGTTAGAGGGGGGCAACAACCTGTCTTGTCGATGGGTTTGAGGGGGGCGGTAGCCCCCCTCTATGGGGTCTGGGGCAACACCTTGAGGATTTTTTTTTGGACCCTATATTAGGTGGGCGAACCTACCTATGGTTTTGTGCATGGTTTTCACACATGGGTTTGGGCATGCTGTTTTTCTACCCATGGTATTTTGTAGATCCGATCAAAGGAACTATGGTTATGTTCTAATCCAGGGTTAATGGATTGGTGTTTCTGGATTCTTTGGCATATATATATATATATATATATATATATTATATATATATATATATATATATACTATATATATAATCTATATATATATCTATATATATATTGTAACATTGAAAGGAATGTAATGAAAAATCAACTTGGTAGTCCCAGTTTGGGATCCAGGGGAAAATATCTGTGTATATCTGTTTTATGTTTTATGCTCTTGCCACTATTTATTTTCTGGTTTTAGAATTTGTATGCAAATAATTTCTCTACGGGGTTAAAACTTACAATATTAACATGACGGCAGAAACTCTTGCCCTACGAGGATTGTTGTGTATCGCTAGAAAACTTTGTATTGACACACTATATGTGTATGGGGACTCAGAAGTCCTCATAAAGTGTATCACGACATATCCAGATTTCTCTCCCCTGTTTCTCTCAGGCTGGATTACTCAGATCAAACATCTCTTGGGTACATTCACTAAGATTACATTTTAGCATATCTACCGTAAAAAGAACCATGTTGCAAATTCATTGTCTAAACTTGGGATGGTTGTTTCATTTGGAAACTTCTATTACACATACATGGAAGGTGGGACAAAGTTGGCACACAGATCCTTTCCATCACCTTAGACTTTCAAGATGGCACTATGATCTTATTGCATAGATATTTATTGTATTCTTTTAGATGTATTTGTTTACAATATTTTTGCATATGGGGAGCCACATCTGAATATTATTCTAGTTAGCTTATGTACTTAAATAATACCAAATTTTCGTTGACTCTTTGCCTAGATGGTCTCAGAATATGGTATGTTTTGGCTTCCATTAATATTTTTTGATAGATACATCACCGATTATGTTTAGCTCAGATGTACTCATTCTTCTTATTCTGAACATATCCACTGATACATAATTAAACCAATGTTTTTCATCTGAAAATAAAATAAATAAATAAATAAATAATAAATAATAAATAAATAAAAAATATTAATGGTGACCTTGAAACAAATTTCGTTCGTTCCATACATTCTTCAACATAACTGTATTTATGCTTCAATTTGCACCCCTTCCCCATATATTTGTTTTGTATTTATGATGCATATTATATATACACATTGTTTTTGTTGTCTCTTCTATGCTTATTATACATGTCTAGAGAATTATATGTGTTTTTTTTATTATTAGTCAAAATTTTTTGACTTCTTGATTTTTTAAATTTTTTATAAAAAAAATTAATATATTAAAATTATTTTTCTAAAAATTAAAATTGGTTTTTGAAATTTTTGAATTTTGAAAATTCTATTTTTTCATTAATTTAAAATATTAGACTATTTTTATGGAGTTTATATTTTAATTATCAGACATGAAAAAATCAAATATAAATTATAAATTATAAAAAAATTAAAAATATAACACTGTATAATCATGATCATATATCTCCTATAAATCCACTAATATATGTGTACCTATAGATTTTGTCTTTACTAAAATTATCTAAATCCCCTCACTCTACTTGGACACAATTATAACTAGCTGCATTTTTATTTATCACAATGTTCCTTATTAAATATTCACCGGAAAATAAACATTACATGGTCAAGCTAAGTTGCTTTGTGTTTTTCATAATATTATCTGTACTACAGTGAAATATAATATTAATTAAAGTAAATACAAAATAATGTTAATTGTTATATGTACACCAGTTTAAATACGATATTAATTAATAACGAACCAATAGCATATTAATTATCCATATGAGTGGGGAAATTTTCTTGCCATGGCCAAAAACAAAAAATTATAAGGTAGACATAAAAAGTTGTAAGGTGCCGACAAATTTTTTATATGAACGAAGCAAGAGACTTACATATAAGTACGTAGTGGAGTTATATAGAGTTATATACATGTTGGTATACATTTTAAAAAAATCGATGTTACTTCAATTTAAACTTTTAATCTTATATATTATCTGAAATATTATTTTTGGTTGATGGAATTTTCAACAATTATATTTTTCTAAGTTTCTAAATAATTTTTTTTGCAACATTAATATAAAATTATAGAGGAAACAAGTAACTGTATAGTGTTATTAGGTCAATAGATCTTTTTTGAATAAGTTAGTCGTTTACATTTTATTTTTTGATTGACATCTGGCACACACGATTTTCTATTTGACCCATTTTTCTTGTTACCTTATCTCAAGTTTTCCCAGCAACATATTGAGTTTTCTAGTCCCAAAATGGTAGAGGAATTAGTTAATGAAAGTAGGGTGTTGTACCAATGTTGTACATCTGTGCAACTAGTTTTACACCAGAGTCTTATATGAAGGAGTTGTAGGACAATTCATTTTAGTGTTTCGTGGAGTTTATGGCACTGAATCTGAGTTTTATGGTGCACACTCTCTCAATGGCTATGACCGCCGTTGGCATAATCGTTACTGCCAATTCCAAATCGACAATCCTTTCATGCATACTCTCGACACCCTGCTCGCAAATCGGGAACAAAACACGAGCTTGGTTACCTTCCTTTTCTTTAGTGTTTCCATATAAATTCGTACTTAACATCTTCTTGATTGATTTGTTCATTTTTCCACATTTTCTCTTTTCATTGATGTTGTACACACAAACCTTCAAGGTCAAGATGGCATGGAAATCAAGCAGTGCATATGTAAATTTTGATATTATCCCCACGGTATTCTAAGACAAAGACCTTGATTACACTATGATCCCGAGAGTATTCTCCGAGGAAGAGGTTGGACTAGGACACTATGTATGTATCAAGATGATTCCAATTGTATTTTGCGATGTAGACCTCAGGAATTTTGGCCCACAAACCCACGACATCTATGATCCCTGAAATTTGCAGTTCACCCAAGAGAGTGTATAAAGGATTTCTTCAGTAAAGCCAACAATGGCATCAAATTGGAAGATACAGTGTCTGATATAAAGGGGGGAAGGCTCGACTTTTAGCCTTTGGCTTCGCTTAAAGTCCATGGAGGAGACGATGGAAGGCTCTAGTGCGAGAACAACCGAAGACTCTGGGTGGCCTGCCAGGACGCCCTTCTGGTAGTTGAGGTGAAGATAAAGTCCAATGATTTCATACATGGCCGTCTTGGAGAAGAAAAGCGGGAGAAGCTCATCGACCCTGACTTTCGTCCTAAAGTCCAGAGCCCCCATCCATGATGGTTTGCATTAATATAATATCCATGTGAGTCTATTGCTAGGGTTTGTGTTTTGTAAATTAGCAAATAAGTACTCACCATGCTTAAGGGTTTTAGCTTTTTAATATTTTTGGGTTCTCGTAAATGTTAGAATGAAGATACTTGTTTTAGAGATAGTTTTCCTGCAAACAACCCTGTTAACAGACTCTTCTTTTCATATGGAATTGTATTACCAATTCTAAGTTTGGATTCTATTCAAATGCGATTATTATTTCTTCTATGTTCTATGGGTTTATAATTTCCATTCTGTGTGGTTATGCATCCTCAAATGCATTCATATGGATTGATAATGCTTGTGAAATATTCGCACCCGTGTTTTATTGCAATTGTTATTTGAGATTTGTCAGTAGTTGTTATTTGAGATTTGTTAGTCGGGGTTTTGAAGAATTTTGACGTTTGGAATATAAAATAAGTGGGTAGTAAGGGTTTGCAAAAGGGAAAACTGGGTACCAAGAAATCATCATTGTAGAGGTTTTCACTGCCACCACGCCCTCCTCAAAATAATGTCTGGAAGCAGAGATCACGATCCTTTGATCAAAAGCGAGTTAAAATCCATCGTCGTGTATGCTATCTTTCCTTCTATGATTCCATTAAAACTTAATATGTGGGTATTAGGGTTCAGTGTGTTTTATGTGTAGGGTTTTTGGTGGCCCAACCCTCTCGCTGACTTGGACAATATAATAAGTTTGATTGATTACAATTATTAATGCTCTGATTACTTATTTGTTTCGATGGTAGTTGAGGAGATGGGTCTACATGTGACCGCGTACGTTTTGGCACTCCACTAGACTGGGTAGGGTCTCTCCACGGTCTCACTGTCTGTCGATTGTTGTTTTGTTATTTAAATACGTTCTGGTTGTAACTATTAGTGGTTTAGGTTGTCTGGTTGTATATTCCAGTTACTGTAATGTTGATTGAAAGTCAAATTCTGTAAATGAATTCATGGGTTTGCAACTCGAGTATGTTTCCAGGTTTCCTTCCCAGGTACTCAACTTTTACTGTGTTGCTGTTCGGTTGATTTTCTTTGTCTAAATATATTCAGGAATTATGAACCTAAGTCTCTATTTTCCTTGTAGTTGAATCTTAACTTATCTTGGTTTCCTGGACTTGTTTACTATGTGCAGGTAGACTTAATAGGGAATTTTACTTTTCTGAAAATAAAAGTTAATCTCGCATATGAAATAGTAGACTCATGTTACCTGGTTATGTGCGTGGTCTTCATGCTTCTAGATTCTATATTTAGTGGTTGACCAACCCTCTGTTCTGCTGCTTGTTCTTTCGCTCAGTTTTGGTTTATTGTTAACAAAGCTCTCGGGTTCTCGTCACTCCCTCTTGTTGTCTTTGCTCAGCCTTATGGTCTGTCACAGTACTCTTTCAACATACGAAGGTTTCCTTCTGCTTTCTGAGATGTAATCAGTATTTGGTTTGGAAATGCACTCAATGAATTTAGTTATAAACAGAAAAAGAATTAGTTGCAAATGGAAATCAGATTGTTGTAGAATAATACTTTTTAAATTCTTTGTTGCCCTTATATTATGGTGGGAATCAACCCTACAATGATTTAACTATTTCTTTTTATATGAATTGTTAAACAATTTTAGAAAACTGTTAACAGTTACATACACTTACTCTAGAAACTGTCAATTTTTCATGTATCTAAATTCTAAGATTAATTAAAAAGGAAAACAGAGTTTTGTTTTTTTCTGTAATTAAATAAAACAAAACCCCTCAACGGAAAAACAAAACAAAACTGAAATTGATGCAATTCGGAAATAAAAAAACAAACAATTTAGGTACGATGACCTGTCAACTAACCAACCTATAACCTATTAGACAAACACATGTCTTCTTGTTTACGTTGAGCTGGATGCTCCTGCATCAGGCAGCTGGGGTAACAAAAAGTCATGGTTCCATTCCATGACTTCCTCAATAGAATAGCGTGCTCGCTGTATTTGTGCCGCATCCAGCCACGAACTGTCCTCAATGTGGGACGGTTCTTCCACTTGACAAGGTACTAAAGGTACTCTTTCCTGCAAGTGTGTTTGGCCACCTGTGTGTCAAGAATTCTCTCGATCTCAAGGGGCTGAACCATAGGCATTTGCCTTCTCCAAGAACCATCTTCAACCTAGGTGTCCCGTTCTGGCCATGCTGCGCTTTCGTCTTCAGGACTGGCAGTAAATGGAAACATACCTGCTACATAGAAGATAGGTGATATGCCTATCCCTGGTGGCAGCTGTAATTCATAAGCATTGGCAGAGAATTTGTCAAGAATTTTGTAGGGGCCAATCTTCTTGTATTTCAGCTTGTTATATTTTCCCTTAGGAAAAAATTCTTTTCGTAAATGCACAAGGACTTCATCCCCTACATTAAAATGTACTTCCCGTCGCTTTAAATCTGCATGTTGTTTATATCTCTGACTACTGTCCTGCAGTTTTGCCTTTACCTGCTCGTGTAACTCGTTCATTGACCTGGAAAAATCTTCCCTGTTAGCACTCCTTCTTTCTAATTTTCCAATATCTCGTAGCTCATGCACTCTATGAGGATGCATGCCATACAAAATCTGAAAAGGACTGTAACCCGTGCTGTGATTTGGTGAATCATTATAAGAGAATTCTACCTGATTAAGCACATGATCGCACATCCGTGAGTTCCCTCCAACCAAACTTCGTAGCAGGTTCCCCAAGCTCCTATGCACCACATCCTTTTGCCCATTAGTTTGTGGGTGACATGTGGAGCTGAAATTCAATTGAGTGTCCAAATTCTTCCATAGGGTGCACCAAAAGTGCACTATAAATTTCATATCCCTGTCTGAGATAATGGACCTCGGTAAGTCGTGAAACCTGACGATTTCCGTGAAAAACAAGTGTGCGACGTGAGTGGCATCACTAATTTTTCGACAAGGAATGACATGTGCCATTTTCAAAAACCGATCTACTACCACCATCATCAAGTCAAAAATGCGCTCTGTCCTTGGTAGACCTAAGACAAAATCCAAGCTGATTGAGTCCCACGGTCTACTTGGAATAGGTAGTGGTCTGTAGAGTCCTGTATTTTGGCTGTGTCCCTTCGCCAATTGGTACACTTTACACCTAGTCACATATCGCTGCACATCTCGTCGCATCTTTGGCCAGTAATAAAAGTGTCCTATCTGTTCTAATGTTTTGTCTAAGCTGAAATGTCTGGCTATACCTTCACTGTGCTTCTTCCAGATAATATTCTCCCTCATCGAACAATCGGGAATGCACAATTTTCCCCCTTTAAACAATAGTTTATCCTATAAATTATAGTCCAACCATGGACTATTGTTTCTCAGGAAAGGATTCTGAGAGGCTTCATAAGCCTTTTTGAAGTCCACGTTCGTCTGATACAAGTCTTTCAAATGCTCAAAGCCGAGCACTTGTATCGTACTCTCCTGCAAGAGCAATGCTCTTCTGCTTAACGCATCTACCACCTTGTTGGCCTGCTCGCTAATGTGTTTCAACACAAAAGTGAAAATCTGTAAATATTCGACCCACTTGGCATGGTTGTGGTTCAGTTTATGCTGTTGCATCACATATTGTAGTGTAGAGTTATCAGAAAATAAAACAAACTCACTTCCTAGCAGATAGTGTCTCCAATGCTTCAGTGCTTGCACAACAACATAGATTATTTGTAATAAGATGAATATTTATGCACGCTCTCATTTAACTTCTCACTAAAAAATGCAATAGGTTTGTCATCCTGACTAAGTACAACTCCAATGGCTGTACCGCTTGCATTATAGCGAACCTGGAAAAGCTTGTTAAAATATGGCAATCTCAGGATTCGTCTTTCTGTAATCTTCTTCTTCAGTAGCTAAAAGCTTTTCTCTGTTGCCTCGATCCAATAGAAAGGTTGACTTGCCTTTTTTATACTATCCAACATAGGTGCATAGATAACACTGAAATTCCTTATAAATTTGCGATAAAAACTTGCCAACCCATGAAAACTATGTACCTCAAACAGACTTTTTGGGGATGGCCAGTTAATGATTGTTGCAATCTTCTCTGGTTCCATCTTCAACTCGTTCTCTGCAATCACAAAGCTCAGATAAACTAGTTCTCTTTAAAGAAAAGTATATTTCTTAAGATTTATCAACAGCTTATTCTGCTGCAATTTCTTCAACACACTTCGAACATGTCGAAAGTGTTCCTCTTTAGTCCTGCTGAAAATTAATATATCATCAAGATGCACTATCACAAACTTTTCGATGAATTCTTTCAACATTTCGTTCATCAGTCGCATAAAGGTACTAGGGGCATTACTTAATCCGAATTGCATTACCAGCCACTCATACATCCCTTCATTAGTCTTGAAGGCTATCTTCCATTCATCCCCTTCCCTAATTCGGATCTGGTGGTAACCGCTCTTCAGATCGATCATTGAGAAGTATGCTGCCCCACTCAGGTAGTCCAACATATTGTCCATCCATGGTAGTGGAAACCTGTACCTGATGGTAATATTTTTGATGGCCCTTGAATTTGTGCACATTCGCCATTATCCTCCTTTCTTGGGAGCGAGAACTGTCGAAACTACACAGCGGATCAAACTCTCCCTTATCAGCCCTTTATCCAACAATTCCTGCACCCGTTTCCTGATCTCCTCGTTATCCTTGGGGCTCATCCGGTATGTTGCCTTGTTCGGTAGACTTGCTCCAGGTATAAAGTCAGTATGATGACTGATACTCCTCTTAGGAGGCAGTTTACCTAGTAGATCATCCACTATGATATTACTAAACTCTTGCAACATCTCCTAAATTTCCTCTCGTAAATATGAAATTTCAGTGTGTAGTAACACTATCTTTGGCCTCCTTACTATTGCATAATTCACTTCGTTGTCTTCAATCTGCTTTAAGAATTCCTTTCCTCCCACTAGTAATGCTTTTACTCCACTCATTTCTGCCGTCTCTTCCTCCTTGATGGGCACAAGGGTGTGCTTAATCCCATCCTTGACAAACTTGTAACATCTTTTCTACCCATCATGCACTACCTTCCGGTCATACTGCCATGGCCTTCCTAGTAGTATATGACATACATTCATTGGCATAATATCACAAACAACCTTGTGCTTATACCTGCCAATATGGAACTCAACTTCACATTGTTCGTCAACCAACAGTTGATAGCCTTTCTACAAGCATGATACCTTATAGGGAGTGGGATGCTTCAACTGCTTCAAACCCAACTTCTTTACCATCTCTGTGGCAACCAGATTATCCGTGCTCCCACTATCGATAATCAACTTACAACATTTTCAGTGGGACTTACAAACTGTTTGGAATAATGCCTTCCTTTGACTTTGTTCAGCTGTCTCTTTTGCTAGTTTCAACAACACTTTATTCAGAACTAAGGCTTCCCCTATTTCCGGCACATTTTATGCTTCCTGGGGGGATGCCTCTACTTCCTCTGGCTGTGCAACATACGCTCCTCTGTGACCAACTTGTTCCACTTCCAGAAACTCAAAAGACCTGTGCCCCCACTTGTGGCACTTGTAGCACTGATAGGCAGCTCCTCTGCCTCAACCATTTCCTCTTCCTCTTTGATATGGCCTTCCACCTCTAGTGTTGTCCCCTTTTCTTGGTATCCCTAAAGTCTTGGAACTTCTGCCATCTTCACTATTATTGGCAGTTCATCCTTTGCCATAGGACTGTCCTCTTCCTCTGCCGGTTCCTTGTCCTCTCCTAGCATTCTGTTTTTTGGTGATCTTCTTCTTCGCCTTCATGGCACTTTGGTAGGATTCTTCTATATTTTTTGGGGAAAGAATGGTTACCTCATCCAATATTTCCAATATCATACCATTTACATACCTTGCTATTTTTTCTGGGCTGTCCTCCGTGTAACCAGCCCTTAAATTTACCTGGTAGAATTCTTTAGTATATTCTCTCACTGTCATCCCTTTTTACCTCAGATTTTGCACTTGCTAATGTAGTGCAATCTGGTAATCTTTGGGAAAAAATCTGCCCTTCATCTTGGCCATTTCTTTAATGGCAACTTGTTCATTCTTCTTCTTTTTGCTTGGACACTATCCCACCACAAGACTGCGTGTCCTTTCAACTTGGTTGCAACGAACTTAACTCTTTGATCTTCACTGAGCTCTTCACATTCGAAATATTTGTCCAATTCGCTGATCTAGTCCAAAAAAACTTCTATGGACAAGTTGCCATCGTAATTTGGAATTTCTGGCTGAGGCTTGTTGCTAGCCAATAGGACCGACCTCAACAGTCTAGTTTGTGGTCCTTCTTCATTCGATCCATCTGTTGCAGCTATAGCTTCTTCGTCAATGCCATCTCCTACCTCCGTATCCCTTCTCCTCCCTGCTTCAACTGCCTCCAAATGCACAATAAGGATCCTAATTTCCTCTTGCAATCCTTCCTCTGCTACTCTCCGAGCACCTCTTCCATGTCCTTGCCTTCCAACTTCCATTTCTCAGGAAATCTCCAAAAACTTGGCTCTAATACCAAAATTTGGTGGCCCAGCCCTCTCGCTGACTTGGATAATATAATAAGTTTGATTGATTACAATTATTAATGCTCTGATTACTTATATGTTTCGATGGTACTTGAGGAGATGTGTCTACATGTGACCGCGTACGTTTGGCTTAATAGAACAGGACACCAGTCCCTTCCTCAATTTTCGTCCTCCCGCTCAATTTGTAACCCTAAACCCTACTTGGATCGGTCATTTTCGTTTGGTAAGGAAGAGGCTCTATGCGACTACATTCTGGTTGATTTCTTCCGAGGGTTATGCTCATCGCTTTGGCACAATGCTTGTCCTCTGGACTGTAACTTGCTCAACGGTAAATTATGTATGCTCCGTTATGCTCTCTGTTAGGTTCTCTGCTTGTTTGCTGGTCATTTTGATGGCTCTGGGTCATTTGCCAATGCTTTGCGACTATAAATGGTAGTCGTTGTAACTCAGTAGTTTTGTTCTTCACTGATAGCCGTTAAGATTCAAACATTCCTGGTTATGATTGTGGTTTGTTGGCTTTACTGTTCACCTGGTTTTGTTTCTTATTTGCACGCTCAGGTAGCGGCCACGAGGTGACCCTGTTCTCGGCCTCGGTTCGTCGATTGTTCAGGTGTGCATTCCTTCTGAGCTTCAGTGCATTTTCGCTTCTCTTTCAGTTGCTAACAGTTGCTATCCCTTGTTGTCAGGGTTGCTTACACCTCTACTACATGTGTGGTTTCTTCTCCGACGTTTCTGAAACCCTTCCTTTCTGGTAAGGAAAAAATTCCTTTAAGTGTTCCTCCTCACATTTCTTTTCTAAGTGGGCTTTAGCCCATGATCTAATCTTTTTGCTGTTGGTGTCTGCAAGTGGAGGGAAATCGTTGGACACCGGTCTCGGCTCCTTTGGCACTCCACTAGACCGAATAGGGTCTCTCCACGGTCTCGCTATCCTTCTATTGTTGTTTTGTTATTTAAATACGTTCTGGTTGTAACTATTAGTGGTTTAGGTTATTTGGTTGTAAATTCCAGTTACTGTAATGTTGGTTGAAAGTCCAATTCTATAATGAATTCATGGGTTTGCAACTCGAGCATGTTTCCAGGGTTTGTTCTTGGGTACTCGACTTTTAGTGTGTTGTTGTCCGTTTGATTTTCTTTGTCTAAATACATTCAGGAATTCTAAACCCAACTCTCTATTTCCCTTGTACTTGAATCTTAACTTATCTTAGTTTCCTGGACTTGTTTACCATGTGCCTGTAGACTTAATAGTGAATTTTCCTTTTCTGAAAATAAAAGTTAATCTCGCATATGAAATAATGGACTTGTGTTACCTGTTTATGTGCGCGGTTGTCGCGCTTCTAGATTATGTATTTAGTGGTTTTGAAACCCTCTATTCTGCTGCTTGTGCTTTCGCTTAGTTTTGGTTTATTGTCAACAAAGCTCTCGGGTTCTCGTCACTCGCTCTTGTTGTCTTTGCTTGACCTTATGATCTGTCACAGTACTCTTTCAACATATGAAGGTTTCCTTCTTCTTTCTGAGATGTAATCAGTATTTTGTTTGGAAATGCACTCAATGAATTTAGTTAGAAACAGAAAAAGAATTAGTTGCACATGGAAATCGGATTGTTGTAGAATAATACTTTATATATTCTTTGTTTCCCTTCTACCATGGTGGGAATCAAACCTACAATGATTTTCCTATTTTCTTTTATATGACTTGTTAAACAGTTTTAGAAAACTATTAACAGTTACATACACTTACTCTAGAAATTGTCAATTTTTCATGTATCTAAATTCTAATATTAATTAAAAAGGAAAACAGAGTTTTGTTTTTTTCTATAATTAAATAAAACAAAACCCCTCAATGGAAAAACAAAACAAAACCGAAATTGATGCAATTTGGAAATAAAAAACAAACAATTTAGGTACGATGACCTGTCAACCAACCAACCTGTAACCTATAAGACAAACATTTGTCTTCTTGTTTACCCTGAGCTGGATGCTCTTGCATCAGTTTTTATTTGTTCTAATTTTTGTTTTAAGAGTCTTGGATTAATTTATTAAACCTTTATCCATGCATGAAAAGGAATTCCTTTGTGTTTTTTTTTCTGTTCTTTCCTGGTAATATTATTTTGAAGTGTTGGAGGCTAGAGTGTTTTTGACACAAATTTATGATGTTATTATTATGTACTAATAATACATAATAACATGAAGCCATTTTAATTTTGGATATATCATTTTTATGTTGGGAAATTTTTTTAAGGTTTTTAATAATTTAAAATTATTTTGAAGTACCATTTTAATTTTGGATATATCATTTTTATGTAAAGAAATATACTGGATGATCATTATCTCTTTGTTTAAGAATTCTTGTATTCAAAGGATTTTAGGAGCAAATCATGGAAGTCACTCATAACACTTGGATTATCCATGTTGTCATTTGTTTCAACTTAGTAATGGTATAGCTTTGCTGCTAAACAATGCATGCCACAAGCCTTTTACATGTGAAATTGTTTCATTCATGTTCTGAATGTCTCTTGTTATTTACAAATCATGCCTTCCCCTATTAATATGTATTATGTACTGACTTTTAATGTCTTCTAATCTTAGCATCCATTCATGGAACTAGATTTCATAGTAAATAAATCCTTTCACTAGACTTACATGTGCATGAAATTCATTCACACATAATTATAATTTGGTCCAACTCTTATTTTACCTTTCCAACTTTAGCATAGATCCAAAGGTAGTTCTTGATGAAAGTCCCTAGCAGCCATTGTTTGAGATTTTTCTGTTGGAAAAAGACAGGATGTCTAAAAGTACTTATGATATAAGACATTCAATTAGGGTTGACCCTTTATTGCTCAAAAAACTGGTCAAATAAGTTGCATATAAGTTGCATATTGTGTGAAATTTGTACTTGTTTGATTTATGAAGCCATACCACGTGAACGTGCAGAGAACTTTGCCAGCAAACTATAAATTTGAGTTGAGCGTTTCTTTAATATTTGATTATGAATATTAAATTTCCACGCAATCTAATTCCATTTCTCTAATTGAAACATGAATCTTTCTATTCAACCATACATGAATTTGTAAAATTGAGCTGATTTCCAATTTAATCATAGAATGAATATAA
>APFE030246451.1:38691-66444 GCA_000404065.3 Pinus taeda
GAAGAAGAAGCGGAAAAGCTCTATCAGGAAGGAGAGGAATCAAACAAGGAAATCAAGTGCAAGACTAAGGTTGGTCTCCTTTGTTCCACTCTTATCTATTTTCATAAAGGAAAACGAAAGTACACTTTACTTGTTTGTTTCTAAGATAGCTACGAGTCTTAATGGGAATAACAACATCCGAGTGGACACTATTCCCGGTAACAAAATGGCGACTCCACTGGGGAGCGACTAGATTGTTTGTTAGCCTATCTTTATTTCTTTTATAAACTTACAGACGGAACTTGAAGCCAAGCCAGCTAGCCTTCAAACTGCATTTGTTATACAAATGAAAAGTAGATCAATGCCGCTTCAGTCTATCTCTGGGTTTTGTTTATGAATTAAAAAATCGATCTACAAAGAGTGTAATTTCCGTAAGTGGTGGCTCTAGTAACCTCCTTAGATCAACCCCTGTGATTTACATATACTGAACATCACTTACTCGGTCTAAATCCCTGAACTGAATTGCAAATTGTGAGTAAAAACTTGTTTAAAGTCTCTCACTAGTACCATCGTACCCTACCTTCAAGGCAGTCTGTATGCATCGCACTTCCCGAGTGCAGTAGGTGCACTGCATAATGAATTCACTGTGTGACAGGTGCGATGGTCAGGGAATGTTAACTTTACCTTCAGACTTTGGTTTTTCCTCACTATTTTCAGTCCTATTCAGGATCTTTGCTATCTGTGGTCAGTGTATCTCCATGAAAACCCCCTTCTCTTACATTATTTCACCTCTATAGTGCAAAGAACTGTAAGTGTTTTTATGTATTGTGCGCCATTTTCAGTTCTCTTTTGCAAAGAAGTAGCATAGTCGAACTGTCGTTTCTTGGTCTAAATGTGTCGTAGCTTTCATTTTCAGTCAAAGAAGACAATCCCATTGTTCTTGATAGTCGATTATATAGTTACTATTGCATATGATTTGAATTAGTAGTTTTTAAAGTGTCGAAAAGCAATTTTCATTTCGAAATCGCAAAGTGTCTCTCCTATCTTCACTTCATTTTGAAAAGGTTTTTGTTGAGTATTGTCGCTCTGAAAATAATTCAGATTTGCACATAGCTTTCTCATCATCATTCATACATTAAGAAGGCTAAAAACAAATACATGCATGTGCATTTGCATTTAGACTACTTGGTTTTATTTAGGACAGTGCATTTAGCGTGTGCTCTGTGCTCTTTGTTGAAAGATTCTTAACTTCCTTTCCTTAGTAGATAGGATTTTCATTGCCAAAAGAAGATTAAACGTTTGTTTATCATCTTAGACTACATTTTAGGAATTGTATACACATCACGCGGTGAACCTGAAAGACAAATTTTTAAGCAAGATCAACTTAAAATAAATTTAATGAATCTAACAACGCTTTGGAACCTAATGTACAACATATAGAGGTCTAGGCTAGAGACGTATTCCGGCGTCGTAAAACTTGGTAACTGTTGTTTTCGTTGTTGGTTGGGTGATTCTTCCACTCTAAGACGGCAAGTTCCAGTACGGACTTGCGCTCGCATGTACCTTCGAGTATATATTAGGAGACCACAATACGCTGCATCCTTTATCCTTAGGAAGCCATGTCTACCGCCCTATCGATCACAATGCATTGAACACAACATTCGGGAAGATTGACTACCGTATCGTAAAAAGTATTCTGTAGTTTTACGATTGGTTTGGTAATCCCCTCTGCCTAGATCTCCAGAGAAGTCTATTTTGCTCCTTTTCAGACTCCTTAAAAGAAAAGGTCCTTTGAGCACTTGTCACTTCAGGCTCAATAAAAATTGAAGGCGATTAGAGTCATCTTTTGTTTTTTCTCGACTCTTTAAAATTGAAAAAACAAGTTGTGTCAAAGCGTCTAAAATTTATTTTAATCAGAATAACATAGCAAATTCCATCGTTGGACTTTAGGTTGAGTAAATGGATTCTACCAACCAAGGATTTCCCCTTGGAGGAAATCCTAGTCCCTTCTCCTCTTGGGGAGATGTTGATGTGCCCCATATGGTCACATTGTCACTTCCAGGGTTGATGATTGGTTTTCATGTCTGGCTCTTCTCTACCTCTGTCGTTCAGAATCCCATAATTCCTGCACAATCAAGTTAGCAACTAGATGATACTAAAGTTTCCCACCAACCTTCTACTTCGTCTAATTCTCCCTCTCCTCCTTCCTCTTCGCTTGAAAGCTGATAAAGCTAAAAATCAAGTAACTGAGAAGAAGAAGAAGCAGAAAGAGAAAAAGGAAAAGAAGAAAAAGGAACCAAAATCAAAAGGGGGCAGCCAAGCGTCATGTAGCGAAAATCCTCACACCGCACCTTCTAAACCTAAATCTCCTTGTGTCATTTGCAATGGAGACCACTATCACCGAGATTGTCCCTGCATCCCACGGATCTTAAGCGACTGGTCTCCTCGTTTGCACAATCCAGTGTCATCAACCTCTGATGATCATGTTGAATGCACACCATCAACCAGTGAAAGTGAAGCACCTAGACAGAAAAGGAATCCCAAATTTCGCTGTAAATTGTGTGAAGACAATCACACCGTCCACCATTGTCCCTTCCTTGATGAAGCTAAAAGAGTTTTGGATGACCGTCCTACTTCACCGCTACGACTCCCTCCTGGATATAAAAAACTCTTGCCAAGTGCACCACTGGTTGAAAATCCATCTAGCCCATCATCGTGGTCGGCCGAAGCATCTATAATTGAAAATGAACCCTCTGAATCAAAGGTCGACACGAAAGTTGACCCGTTCTTGCCTTCAGGGTGTTCATCTTCGAATGATACCGTCACTAAAGAGAAAGAGAACAACACCGTTCATATTCTTTTCGTAAACACAGACTTCGATGAACTTGGGGGCAGTCCACCCGTTCCTTTATTGCAGGAAGGAAGTTCTTCAGAGCCATATCCAGCCGTCTACTCGGTCCCACCACCACGCAACCTAGTCGTTTCCTTCAACTGAAATCTACTAGCCAGACCCCGTTTACTAGCTAGTGTACCATTCATAATCATTGTACAAGCTTACAAAATGGTCATGGATGGTACTATCATCGATGAAGGGGCTTTTGTGAGTATCCTTTCCTCAACTGCTTGGAAAGCGCTTGGCTCACCATCGCTTTTGCCTGAAATGAGAAATTTGACAGGCTTTGACAAAGGAACCAATCGACCATTAGGGATCCTTCCAAATGTGCCCATTACTTTGAGAAGGAAAACCATTCAGATGAACGTGATTGTAGTTCAAGGACCCTTGGATTATAATCTACTCCTTGGATGTGACTATATTTATTGCATGGGAGCCGTCGTCTCCTCACTCTTTAGAGTAATGTGTTTTCCACACGAAGGTAGAATGGTCAAGCTCATAGACCAATTGTCATTCCCTGGTTCACACATCGCAAATAGTCAAATGCCATCCCTAAATGGTCTTTTCACACAAGGAATGTCTCATCAATCTCAAGTCTGTCCACCTGATGAACGCGAGTGATTCAGGAGGATGTGACTGAAACCCAGGGGGCATGCACCCTGGTCTGTTTCGGCAGGAAAACCTTGGGTATAGAGTAGGTTTCCACGTAGGATATATGACTAGTCTGACACACCCATCCTCACAGGAAAATGGGATTAGGCTGGAATAAGATACCTTCGTTAAAGTTATGTGAGTGGAGTAACTCTACGCCACTCCCCTTTGTCTATTTCGGTAGACATCGCCAAGGAAGCATTCCGTCTGCTAGGCAGATGGAACTTTCATGGTAACCTCGGAATTTTTCGGTATACCTAGGGGCATGCAAACCTTTCCGCATGCAAGCGAAGAGAGACCATTTATTTTTTAAATTTGTAGGACATCTAACCCTTTAAACCCGTAAGGTTGGTTGTTTCCTAGCTTGCATAAAGAAAGGATCCGGGGCAAAGCTTCAAAAGGTGCAAGCCCCTCCAAAATGGCATATTGAATGAGACATCCTTATTATACGACTGGCAAGCAGTGTTACCGCAAGGTTCAAGCTCATTAAAAAATAAACCCGCCACGAGCAGTTTTAGCGCATAGTTCAAGCTCGTTAAAAAATAAACATAAGTCATGAGCAAATGTTTCCCCCAGAGTTTAATCTCATTAAAAAATGAACCAGTAAATAACCATTGTGAATGCCTTATCGCCAGCTTTTGAGCCTTGGTTGTGTTCTCGCCATCACCTCCACTCTATTTTTAGCCGGTCATTCACCTCCACATGATTGTTTACCCTTTTGAGGAACATCTGCGAAGAGTGATTCTATTAGCCATCCTTGTGACATTGTCGTGATTGGAAAATTCCAAACCTTACCTGGAATCAGCTACTACTTGAAATCATCACTCGTTCCTCGAAAATGAGTCCCCTTTAAGCTCTTTTCAACTGACTCGTAAAATATGAAAAGATTGCCGAGCGATTAGCCTCTTCGGCTTGTTAAAGTCATCGGAAGTGCTATCCCTCCTCTAGATTTTAACTTTTTTGGACCTGAAGGATTATTACACAAAAAGATCGAGCGCTTGTCTTGTTCGGCTCGTTAAAACTATCGAAAATTCATCCCTTTCGTATTATGTTACGCTTTTTTGGACTTAAGGGATTATATGACGAAAAAGAATCTTTTGAGTCTCCTTTCCATCCATTTCAGACTCTCTAAAATTGAAAATCACTGAGTTATCTTTGTCGTTAAACTCGTTAAAACCGAATAGTGACAAACTCGTCCAAATCGACGAGAACGACTTTCACTGTCGCTAGGCTCGCTAAAATATAGCGACAGTTTTTCCCGAAGGGCGGATTATAGAACAAGCATATGTTATCCTCCTCAAGCTTGATAAAAATAAAGAGGTATTGGTCAGCTTGACTGGGGAAAATTGGGAAGAAAACTTGAAAAAACTTTATTGGTAGCAAGTTTCTCTTGAACATGACACTTTCCTTCCACATCCAAGCCGGGTTGGGTTGTTCCGTTCACGGGTCATCACCATTGGTCCGTCACACCATCCATCTTTAGGGTTAACGCTACGAGTCCATTGTCAGTGTCATCGATATGTTCAAGAGAAGTCATTCAGACAATTCGCCTGTGTCTCACCCACTGCAATACATTCATGCTCCATTCTTTCATGACCGCCACCCTGAACCCTGTATCGTCAGATCGTTTTCACCTCCAAAATCATTTGCTTCATTCTGTGTCGTAGATGTGGGATTCATTAAGGACCTCCTACGATGGGTCGCTTCTTGTCGACATCATCTCATTACCCAAGAAGTTGACCTAGGGACAACCCTTTCAGTACTTTGAAGCTTGCATGCCTCAATGGCAAGTTTCTCACTTTCGGCGACAGGTTTACATTAATGGCCTTCGACCGAGAGATTTTGCGTGGTGTTCGATGCCAAATCTTTTTTCACACCACGTGAATTGTACTGTAGTACCTTGAGGGTCATTGTCATTATTGGTGATTCCTCCCGCGCATGTTAACCACTTACATCGTTGGTTGGTAATCAAGAGATGTCTTTCCATGTTCGACTCCACAACATTTTTCACATGGATCGACTTGTACTCTGAGTGAAGATTGAACGATTTTTGAAGACCCCGGATCTAGTTTCATCCATATGGGCTGCGATATGTTCAGGAATATAAAGACATCAAATGTACATCATTGACGAACAGATGATCATCCAAATCAAAGGATGATGAGTCTGAATCATCAGTCTGCCACACAGACAATTTTCTGTCTTCTGTACATGAAAATGATTTTATAAAGCTGAGCATGGGGATGCCCACCTCAGCTAGATCATGAAAAAAATGTTGTCAAGATAATGTATTGTATTGTATCTTATTACAGGTCGCCTCCCAGCTCGAAAAAACTTCAGAATCCTCATGGTAAAGCATTTCACCCGACATGAAAAAGATTAATGACCTCATGCTTTAGGGGGCAACTGTTATAGACCTTTTTGGGCACTTCAACCCCAATCATAAATGTCGATAAAATGAGGGCTCCTAAGTCCCTAAAAGTGTTGCTTCACTGCATAAAGGAACAAGGTCAGCTGATTACATCATCTCCCAGAAGTTCTCCACTAAAAACTGCTTAGAAATGTTCAAAACTGGACCATACTGAATACCTAGTGCAGAGGGTGCAATGCATATCACCTTCCCAGTGTAAAGGGTGTGATGCATACTGAATTTTCCCTCTGTAGGGTGCGATGGTCAGGAATGGACAAATGGCAGGGACAAATTGTGAGGTGGAAGATCATGGAATCTTCCAGAAGCTTCCCCTCTAACAATTGCCTCTCTATTTTCGATAAGGGATGAGTAAGAGATCATCATTCTCCAAGTGGAATCATTAATTATCAGAGAGAGGAAATTAATCAAGACCCCAGAAGATGACTCACCTCCCTACAATTATCTATATATGGATCCCTCATCACAGAGATCCAGGGGCTCGAATCTTGTATCTTGTAGAGAAGTGTTGTTGGTTTTCTGGTGTAATTTCATAGTGTTGGGTAATCTAAGCTTTACTTGAGGTGAATAAGGGCTTTCTTGCTACAGGATGATGCTGGGTCAGAACATATGCTTGTAATCCTCTTGCTACTTTTGATCTTAATAAAGCTATTCAAGTTGTCCTCCATATTCTTGTATGTTTGATTATATATATGCATTTGTATGGTTAACACATATCTGATCCTGTGTTATTTATGAATATAGATCTTTGTTCTTCGATAGTAGTATGTTGTTGTGATTCCACAGATGCTCTTTGAAGCTGGGCAGATGAAGAAGAAGCAGAAAAGCTCTATCAGGAAGGAGAGGAATCAAACAAAGAAATCAAACACAAGACTAAGGTTGGTCTCCTTTGTTCCACTCTTATCTATTTTGATAAAGGAAAACGAAAGTAGACTTTACTTGTTTGTTTCTAAGATAGGTACCAGTCTTAGTGGGAATAGCAGCATCCGAGTGGAAACTATTCCCGGTAACAGTAAGTTATTCCACTTGATGAGATACTCTAAAATTGATCTATTTTGTAGCTGTCGATTTCTCGGTTTTGTGACTGCTTCATCCTCCAATATGATTTTTCCTTCCTTGTCAATTTCAAGCAATACTGTTTGAATTGCTATCTTCTACAACTTTTGAATGAGGTCCCACTCCATTGGGCATATGGATCTCTGTAAGGCTTGATGTTTGGAGCAACACTTCCTAGAATCAAATGAATAGTGTGATCATGATCACGAATAGGTGGGAGGCCCTTGGGAGTCTCAAATTCCCTGGAATGATTTTCCAAAATGTTTTGGAGATATGGAGAAATACATGATTTCAATGTGGGATCCTCTAGTGAACATAATTGTGCAATTACACCCCATTGTTCTTTATTTAAAAGCTTTGTCATGTGGTTAGAGTTGATTATATTTCTTGGTTTCCCTTTGATACCCCTCAATTCAACTTTCTTTCCTTCCCAAAAAAATTTCAAGAAACATTCTTGAAAATTAAAAGCTATTATACCCAAAGATTGTAGCCATTAGACTCCTAGTAAAACCTCAACAACACCCATTGGAATGGAAAGAATTGGGCTATTCAATACGTATTCTCCCACTAATAGCTTGATATTATGGCACTTTCTAGAGCAATTTATGGTTCTTCCACTTGCAACCATCACTTGACACTCTGGTGCTGGATATCGGAAGCAATTCAATTCCATGGCTATCTTACAATGAATAAAATTATGGGTACTGCCCAAATCAATCAACACTATTACATTTTTCTTTTTGATATGTCCTTCTATCTTGATAGTTTGAGGAGTGGTAATTTCTTCCAATGCATTACAAGATATGGTCAAATTCATTTCTTGATGCTCGATGTGATCTTTCACTTCTGGAACATTTTTCTTCTTGATATGTCCTTCTATATTTATATTTTGAGGAGTGGTAATTCCGACCAATGCTTTACAAGATATGGTCAGATTCATTTCTTCTTTCTCTGGGGTTGGTTCCTGGTGTATATCCTTTTCTTTTGATGTTTCTTGATCATTTTCTTCATCCTCTTCATAATCTATGTAAAATAATTTCTTCTCAGCATACTTATGGCCTTTACTGTATTTGCTATCATAATTGTAACAAAGCCTTTTTTCTTTTTTCTCTTCCTATTGTTGTGTCCCTCAAGTAGGGTTTGCAACTTGAATTTCCAACCAAAGTAATTGGATCCATCGAGCTTGTTGTTTTCATTGAGGTAAAGCTTCTGGTACTTGATTATTCATCTTGAATGAATAAAAAACTTCAACCCAATAATTAAAGAAAAAGCCCGATCTTCTTAAAAAATAAACTGTCTAAAATACCTGATAAAAAAAATAAACCCAAATCCAAAACAAAAAAAGCCTTGATCTCCCTTTTTTTTTTTTTCAATCATCCACATTTTTTAAATGAAGAACCCTCATTTTCTTTAATTAAATAATTAAAAGAACTTGAATCTTTTAGTAATAAATTTAAATTAAAAAAATACTTAAAACAAAAACCATAAAATAATCACCCTAAAAGGATTACATGAATTCTTTCCCCTTTAAAACAATCACCCCATTTAATAACGAGCCGCCACTTTAAAAAAAGAAACTCATCCCTTTTAATAAGAACCACCTCTTTAATTAATTAAAAAAAACTTAAAAAATTTCCAATGGAAATTATCTTAAGCAATGTATTTCCACGATGCACCATTAATCAACATAAAAATAAAAACAGCGTGACCTTGACCACAGGCAGCAGCAAGTCTCTGGCCTTTGATCCCTAAGAAGATCCTCTACGCAGACTCCAAACAAGTCTTCGGCCTACGATCCACGACGATATGGCAACGAAACACCTCACCGCACTAGCAGCTAGTCCTCGCAGTGCCAACCTCCTCCAGGATTCAATCTCGCAGCGATCCAGAAGTGGCTTCCTCCTGCAGCTAATCATATACGTGGCCAATCAACAACAGGACTCCTCCACGCTTCCACTGCGTAGGTCTCCTTCACGCCACAGCAGATGATTATCACTATGATCAACAACTTACTCCACGGATTCAGATCCAACACGCTGTCTCCCCCACCCAGCTTCAATTTCACGCAGAGATTTACTCTGGGGCTACGATCCACGTGGCCTTTTCAGACGGCAGGCCACCACGCAGAAACACATGCAGCATGTAAAGACAGAAAAAAAAAATGCAGCCTCTTCCCTTCACTCAAGGTCCGCGCAATTTTCCTCCAAGCCCTCACATTGACCTGAATATAAAAAATCGCGTGAGTGTAGAAGTGAAATCGGCGTGATTTTCTCGCCAAAATCTTCGCTAATTTCCCCTGAGTCGCCTCAGCCTCTCTCCACTCAGGTACAGGTTTCCTCAGACCTGTATCTCGCATATCATGTCAAAATGAGATGCTTGAATTAATAAATAAAAATTCGCTAGTCAACTCTATAAAGGAGAGTTTAAATCAAGAGAGTTTAATTTTACATAATACTCTATATTCTTAATATATTTCAAACATTATATAACATACATGGTATTAAAAAAGTTAAAACCATACCCTAAGAAATAAAAACTCATTCCTATCCTAAAGTCTTGTGAACCAGCTCACACTATTATAAGATTCTCTATTACCTTAAACAATTTGATTTTCATCAATACTAAACAATATTGAAACCGTCTATTTATAAGTCAAATAATTGGGTTTTACATTTAAATATGATAGATTTTATACTCTATTAGGTTTTATTAAATCATCTAACCATAAGTTAAGTTATTGATTTTGTATTTAAATATGATAAATTCTATGTCGTATCAAATTTTATTATATCCTTCGCTGAACAAACAACCTTCAAAACATAAATTATTATTACCATATATGCACAACATCATCCTTTTTTCGTACACACACGTGTCTGAAACATGGCAACATGGAAAAATCATGAAGTGGGAAAAATTATAAGATGGGATTTGTTCATGCTTTCAAGATCTTTAAGCAGCCTTACGACACTAATGAAAACAAAAAGTGGCAGAGGCTTATTGTAATGCCCTTTGCTTTGTTCATTTTAATTATTTTAACTTTCTATGGTTTAGGCATAAGTTTGATTGTGGTTTGGTTAGTATTAAAACGGGGTCAAATCACATATGGAGCCATATGTCAACGTAATCACACATGGTTTTTCTTCAAAAGAAAAATAATTATATTTTTAATATTTATAATGTCTAAACCCTACTTCAACATTTAATTTAGATGATATCAAATTGATTTTTTCTAAATTTTATATAAGATTGGATTAAAAACTTGAAAAAATTAGTGAAATTGTTAGATTTTTATAATTTGAATACTTTATCAAAATTTTTAAGAAGTTAAACTTATTTTTATATTTTAAGATATTATTTAAATACATACTAAACGTTAAATGTAATTTCTACCTTGGTTACCATGATTTCTGAAGCAGCTAAATTGTGTCTTTTCAATTTTCCATGTGTGGCCTGTGAATTAGGGCCACATTTAAATTTGAAGCAATTTTATAGGCGGACTTCACATAACATCTGTAAACAGACAAACCACGGAAATATGCAACACAACTTGTAAATGAACACCGGTCCCACTTCGATGCATAAGACCGGATCTCAAATAGAATTAAACCTACATTGATAACCCATTGGGTCCAATTTCCACATTAACTAGTGTGCATCTTCCCATGCGATATCCATTAGATTTCCAACAGACTGAATGGTCATGATTTACCCATCAATCAACTCGATTTTATAGGGTTATTGAATCCGGTTGCTCATTTATACTGAGTACATCTTTGCATGTGATCACCTACTCACCGTTGGATCCTCCCTCGATGAAAGGTCACGATAGTCTCATGACTTTCACATGACTTGTTTTGGTTTTCTTTTTCTGCGTTCCACCAAGTTAGCACTTCATCCGCTGTGGTGCTCTATCATTACAATGTTTTCCAACTAATTTGTTTCATGAGATCTACTCGAACAAATGATCTCGATGTATTCAAACAAATACAACAAAATTGTGTTGAATTCCCTTTTCAACCTCATTTCATCTGGATCATCATTGATCCTATCTGTGATCAATGATGAATTCTCTCATAAATCAACTTTGATCCACCTTTAATCAGAGCTTTGACAATCAAACCTCTGCCAAGGAATTTGTCATATGCTAACTCCACTACAAGATTTTATCATGCATATTTACTTCACAAAAAAATCATTTATCACACTAGTTATATCCCAAAACCAAGGCTTTTATCCTTTAGAAAAAACTTCTTCATTCAATTAGAAATCATGTACAGAAATTCATTTAAACAGAGATCGGTCTCATTCAATTATGGTCACACACAGGAACAATTCTGAACATAATGAAACCCTCCTTTCATTCATAAACAATATTTACATAAGTTTAGAACATCTTGTGTTATGTCTACTCTTCTTTAGGCCTGATCTATGTTTATTTGGCCATTCTCATCTCTCTGCCCGTAGACCTAATTTAATCCTCTTTTTCTATTTCTTTGTCCCTCATGCCTTTAAGGCTTACAAAAAGTTTTTGGAACCATTTCTGGTTCAGATCCAGAGTTTTCTCAACAAAATCTTAAATATCTCCTAAATCTATTTTTGACTCAACTAATTTCCGAAGGATTCTCTTTAATCCTAAAAATCATGAAACCATTCCCTAATCTAAATATTTATAATATTCCAAAATATCTCAATCGTCACTAATTCCTCATGTTCTCCTATATTCGAGAACATTTTCAAATATCCTATCAATGATTCAAAAGCATTAAAATTACATTAATTTAATCCTTTTGGGAACTAAATCCCTTTAAAAACAAGACCCCCTATTATACTAAATACAATGATTTTTCCCTGAGCTGGATGCTCCTGCATCAGACTCCCAAGGTGAAATTTTTTTATGACCTCCTGGTCATAAACTTTTATGTATCACTCCACCAGGATCCTAAACTTTAGTTTGTAAATTTCCATAAGCTTTGCTCCCTTGTTGTTATTGTATATCTATTATCCTCTGTTTCATCTTCTTCTCTTCAATTGACTTCAAATTCTGATTGATCATCCCTTCTACTATTAGTCTTCTTCTTCTGGATTGTTTCATCATTAATTTCCTCAGTTCTTCAATCTATATGCCCATCATATCATTGGGGTGGTACATACTGTACCATTTATTTCTTCTTTCTTCTTGTTGAAGCTTTTTGCTACCATCCACTAGCTTCTCAATCTCCACATTCTACATATATTCAAATTGCTGATTACCTCCAACTTTTCCCATTTCAACTCCTATTATTTCTCTTGAAATTACTCCAGTCACTGTTGTAGATATTGTTGTAGTTACTGCTTTAGATATTGCTGCCTTCCAAACTTCCTGAATATATTTGAAGATATCTCCCTCTGCAATATCTAATTGCTGCTCCTTGTCTGCCAATTTACTTTGAAAAAATAATTTTTCTTTAACTCTTTGTCTTCTATACAATTCATTTTAGCCATCTCATTGTTATGCTGCTTATCAATTCCAACATAACTCCCCTCTTTAATCCATTGCTCAAAGAATTGTATTTCATCTTCATGCTCTCTTGTTTCCCAATGTTGAAATTGCGATTTTTCTTCTTCTTCCATGGCTGCCTCTTCCTGAATCAAATCTTGTCTCTCCAGCATTATTTCCAGAAATTTAATATCTTTATTCCATGGTTTAAGTACTTCCACAGAATCTTCCTCTCCCTTATCTATTTGGTTGCTTCCCTGCAACAAATTTTCTCTTGTATCTACACTAAAACCTACAATCATAAAACAATTTTCAAAATTAAAAATATAAGGCCTTTGTGCCTCTTCTTCCTCTAGCAACATTTCAGTATGCTGCTTTGATTTTTTCACCTTTGTCAGCACATCAATATGCTAATTCAAATTCTCCAAAGAATTTTCGAGACTGTCAGCTAGTCTCTCCTCCACATCATCTATTCCAAGAATGTCTTCCTACTCTAGTTCACAGTAGTGAACTCTTTCCTCTGTTATATATTCTTTGCAATCTTCACTGAGCTCTTTCCTTTCTTTTGGTGCTTTTAGCCAATTCCCCAGTAGTTTTACCTCTTTCTCCCATTCAATGTCTGTCATTACATTGAAATGATGATCATCCATTAATGTTTCAACTATCATGATCTCTCTTTCAAATTTAGCTTTTACTTGTTATAGGTTACCTTTACCTTGGATTTGTTTGATTCTTACTGTAACCCTTACATCCTTACCATCTTGATGCTTTTGAACTTCTACCTCATCTCCAAACAATTTCTGTTCAATCTCTTTGATCACAAAATCATACTTATTCATGTTATTCAGTGAATCCGCAAACAAGCTATTTCTTTCAAAACATTCTTCTATCTTCATGAATACTAGAGACATGTTTTCATCCTCAGGAACTATAATTGCAGCCTCTAATTTTCTACTATCAGGTTCTTCTAGAATTTTAATATCTTCTTCAGATTTAATATGCATTTCCTCATAACGCTCTCCAGTGCCAGCTTCATCTTTTACATGATTACTATTGTTCAAGGGTTGTTCCTCAATCTGATTTTTGTCCACAAACAATTTTGTTTCAGTCATCTCCATAACATAAGTAAATTTAATTTTTTTCCTTATGCTTTCAGAAAACAATGTTGTATTAGTTCCATGTTGTGTAACAGTATTCGAACACTGTACTCCTTTGACATTTACAATCCCTCCATTCATCAACCAATTGTTAGTTTTTTTTAAATGTAAGGCTTAACAACCTCAATTGGTTTTCCCCATATCAGCTCTTCAAGCTGAACCTCATCTTCTTTCTCCACAAGAAATTGTCTTTGTTTTACAACATCTTCAAATAATTTTCTTCCACCAAAATCTATGAGCTTTTTCTACTGTAACAAATTAGTAACTTCCTCCTCTATGAGGAATTCTTCATCATACTTCACCTCAAGAACTTTATTAATCCTTGTGGCAGTTTCACAAGACTATCCATTACCTTATGCAAATCCTACAAACACAAAAAAACTATTAGACTCAAACATATAAGGCTTGATATCCTCTTGTTGATCTGAACTTGTCCAACAGTTCAGAAAATTATTAATATTTCCTTTCTTAGCAAAGTAAACTTCTTGCTGTCTTAAATTCTCACTGTAATTTATAAGATCTTGCACAGATCTTTCACAGATCTGAATTTCCTCATAGTCTTAGGCTACCATGCTTCCACTGCGTATTTTTTTTCCAATCTACAACTGCTGCCAAATGGATTTAAAATCTGATCCTATAACTTCATTTTTAACCTCTGTTACACCTTTCTAAAGAACTTTAATTCTATTTCACAGAAAACCAATCATTAACTAATCATACCTCTTTCCAATACATGCATAATCCATTTCTTTTGCCCTGATACCACCAATGACGTAGCTAAACTGCGTCTTTTCAATTTTCCATGTGTGGCCTGTGAATTAGGGCCACATTTACATCAAAAGCGATTTTATAGGTGAACTTCACATAACATCCATAAACAAACAAACCATGGAAAAATACAACACAACCTGTAAATGAACATTGGTCCCACTTCGATGCATAAGACCGAATCTCAAATAGAATTAAACCTGTGTTGATAAATCATTGGTTATGATTTCCAAATTAACTAGTGTGCATATTCCCATGCGATATCCGTCAGATTTCCAACAAATTGGACGGTCACGCTTTACCCATCAATCAACTCGATTTTATAGGGTTATTGGATCTGGTTGGCGCTTTATAGCGAATACATATTTGCATGTGATCACCTAATCACCATTGGATCTTCCCTCGATGAACAGTCACGATAGTCTCATGAATTTCACACGACTTTTGTTTGTTTTCCTTTTCTGCGTTCTGCCAAGTTAGCACTTCATCCATTGTGGTGGTGTGTCATTACACTGTTTTCGAAATAATTTTTTCCATGAGATCTACTCAAACAAATGATCTCGATGTATTCAGACAAATATAACAAAACTATGTTGAATTCCCTTTTCAACCTCATTTCAACTGGATCATCATTGATCCTATCTGTGATCAATGATGAATTCTCTCATAAATCAACTTTGATCAACCTTTAATCAGAGTTTCGACAATCAAATCTCTGTCGAGGAATCCATCATACGATAACTCCACTACATGATTTTATCATGCATATTTCCTTCACAAAAAACATCATTTGTCATGCCAGGTATATCCCGAAACAAAGGCTTTTATCCTTCAAAAAAACTTCTTCATTCAATTAGAAATCATGTACAGAAATTCATATAAACAAAGATTAGTCTCATTCAATTATGGTCACACATAGGAACAATTTTGAACACAATGAAACCCTTCCTTCATTCATAAACAATATTTACATAAGTTCATACCATCTCGTGTTCTGACTATTCTTCTTTAGGCCTGATCTATGTTTATTTGGCCATTCTCATCTCTCTACCCGTAGACATAATTTAGTCCTCTCGTTTTAATTCTCTGTCCCTCATGCCTTTAAGGCTTACAAAACGTTTCTGGAACCATTTCTGGTTCAGATTCATAGTTTTCTCAACAAAATTCTAAATATCTCCTAAATCTATTTTTGACTCAACTAATTTCCTAAGGATTCTCTCTAATCCTAAAAATCATGAAACCATTTCCTAATCTAAATATTTATAATATTTCAAAATCTCTCAATCCTCACTAATTCCTCATGTTCTCTTATATTCGAGAACATTTACAAATATCTTATCAATGATTCAAAAACATTAAAATTGCATTAATTTAATCCTTTTGGAAACCAACTCCCTTTAAACAAAAGACCCCCTATTTTACTAAATACAATGATTCTTCCTTGAGCTGGATGCTCCTGCATCAATTTTTAAACTTCTATATATAAAAATTTAGCATTCAAATTTTATAAAATATCGAGAATAATTTTATACATATTAGAAGGAAAGTTCTTAAAACATATAGTTTTTAATGTTTTATAAACATAATATATATATTTTAATACTATAAAATTTACATAATCAATTTTTTTTAATATTTTAATTTTGAATCTATTTATATATTTAAAAATATATCTATTTTGTCGATTTTACATCAGAGATATGTACTAAGCAATATTGCATATTACACTTGTTTCATTTTCTGATTTCAACATAAATTCTGTATATATATGACTAATTTTGAATACATTACATATATATGTTAGATTTTATAATATATGTTTTATGTTTATATAATGAATATAATCATTAGTTAGAATATTTCAATATTTACCATAAGAATTACACATATATATATATAATATATAAAGACAAATATTATGAGGATGCTACGTGAAGATCAAGTCACTAATCTCGCTAAACAACTCAAAGGAGGAAACCGAAAAGAAGTCAAACTTTTGAATTGCCAGAAGAACGCACCAAAGTTCTGTCAATTAGGTAACTTGTCCATTATGTCATCATGAAGGTTGTGGGAGAAGTCACTCAACACATATCCAAATCAATAAGGCAACTATGTGGAAATCACTTAAAGGCAAATAATCAAGGGACAACTGCCAAGGGTCAAAATATATACCAAGAGATGATTAAATCCCAAAGGAAAAAGAGGCATATAAAGCATGTTAATGAGAATAAGGGAAAAGATTGACCAATAAAGTGCAATAAAAGGGGACTTTTCCAAAAACTTCAATGGAGGCCCCTTCATTTTGGTCAAAATGTAGGGGAGCTGTTGGTAGGCCATACCTAATATAAAATACCACTACAAGTATTGGAAGAGAAGTACACTCTTTTATTGGAAATCCTACAATGACGCTTTTTCATATTTGGGACAATGATAATCTTTTCAAGGAAATGGGATGAAATCTAATTTGAGAAAAATTGGTTTTGAGAGCTTTTATGTCTATACAATAATCTCAATTATTGTGACATGTAGAACATACTGGACAATGCATAATGAACTAATAAGACCAGAAGTTCCCTCAAATTGTTATGACTTCTCTATTATAAAAAAACTCTAGATAATTAATTATTGATATAATATTGAAATCCTTGTGAAACATACAACAACAAAGTTCTACTATACTTTCTATAAAATGGAACTGATAAGGCAGAGGTTCACTCATTTATTTATTCTCATCGATCCTTCATAATTTCCAACTTAGTCACTATCAATAAACCTTTAGTATTTCAATGTTGATTTACATTTCAAATCATTTTGAAACATACAATGAGAAAGGACCGTTTAAAACTATTTTTGCGATAAATTGTTACACATATTGATTTGTTAGTATTTGACAACTTCTTGTCAGTTTCTTACATAATAATGTCAACTTTCAATTTGTAATTTGTAATTTTTATTACATTTATAAATAGTTGTTTGTTTTCTCGCTAAGATAAGTAGTTAGTATTATGATTTAAGTTACATATTACTTTAAATGTGAAATTTATTTACAAGAATATTGAAGATTAGATTAATCGACAAGAACTAAAACACAACTAAATAAATTTTACCATTCCTATTAGTATCCTATTTGATAATTTTTATTTCACTTTTACTTATTATTGATGTATAATTAATTATTAATAAATATAATAAAAGAAAAAAAATTGTATTCCATACCACAACACTTATTAAATCTTAAATTCAAATACTAACCAAATATACCAAAAAAAAAAAAAAAAAAAAAACCGAAAAAAAAAAAAAAAACAAAAACTTTTGTTATGCACATAATTTTTTTTATCCCATTAAATTGTTTAATCTTAAATTACTAAGCGCCATAGAGAACCTTTGTTATACACATAAAACATTATCCCATTAAATTCTTTAATATTAACTTAAAGAGTTATAGTTTGGTTTTTGATGTTGCATTACCTTAACTTACCTCAATATAAATATTAATTAATATATTTTTTTTTTCAAATTCTATTATGTAAATAATTGAGTATATATATAATTCTATTTACGTTATATATTAATAGATTTTTATTTTTTAAATAGATATTTAAAAAAGATATATAAACTACGTTTATATAAAATAAATTAATTTCATAAATAAAGTAAATATTTTTGATTAAATATATTAGCTAAAATGATCACATGAAAATTCTCACAATGCCACTATCTCATGTGCCCATCCATTTCTAAATTTTTCTTAACAAATTAAAGTGAATTACTTTTAAGAAATATAAGAATTAAATCTAATTTTAATTGACCCTTTAGATATGGATTTTTCATTCCAAACCAATAACATTCTTGTAACAAGTAAGCCACATTCTTAGTCGAAGTTATCTAAGCTATGTTTCATAGAAATACACTAAGTTATGTTACATAGAAATACAGATAGATAATCTGTTTAAAGAATTATTCAAAATATTTTTTTTAAAGCGTACTTATAAGTTTATATAACATTACACCTAAACAATATTTTAATGTAAATTTTAAGATTTTGCAATTATTTATAAGTGATATATTAGTATAAGTTTAAATGTTTTATAATTATTTTATTTATTTCGATGTTTTTTCGTGAAATAAAAGGATCCATTTTTAACTTTTTATGATTATATATAATATTTCACATACAAATCCTTACTAAATAAAATTGTTTTAGTTTTTATATTTATTTTAAATTATATACGAATGTATATATTTAAAATATTTTTTAAAATAAGTATAAACAATTTTTTTATTAGTTTTGTTTAGCTTAATTATTAATAATTATGAGGTGGTAGTACGAATTTAACGGTTCTGAAATATTTTTGAATTGATAATAATTACAAATTAAAAATGGAGATTTATCTCAAAAATAGTTATGTATTTTAACTGATTAGTTAAAAAATATGTTAGGTGACAAATGTCATATGAAATGAGTTATGGTTTTTTGAACATATTGTATTGATAGCCAATAACAAAATTATTTAAATTTTAAGTATTTCCACAATAGAGTAAGAGTAAATATCCAAATGTTTAGTTTATTTATCGATAATTATTAGGTGAATAATAGGGTTTAATTCCATGGAATTCTAGAATATTCTTAATATTAGTCACAAATCAAAAAAATTTTCTCGGTAAAAGACTATCTAGACTATTGTATTATATGTACATTGAAATTTTTACAATCAGTGAAACATGCCGTCCAGGGCCAACAGTTGCTCCCTGCATTTCTGAGCATGGAAAGCTCCCACGCGGGGGCTGTGTCTACAAAATTCCCAGCATTCAAAGGCTCCCTCGCAGGGGCAGCATCAGCTAGTTTCCCATAACCCTTTTCAAAATTGACATTGTCTTTCCAGAAAGGCCTAACAGACAAAAAAACTACAGCGCTAAGGTGCAGCATTACACTAATTAGACTCATGATTGCCCACGCAGGGGCGTCTTACTAAAATTGACTGAAGATAATGGCTATCAGACAGCCAAATCTGATTCAACATGAACTCAACTGAGTTGAGAAAAGACCAGAGACCATTCGGATATGAACAAGACAGAGGCAGAGATGTTTGCTGCCAGACAGCATAATCATAATGCAAAATTAGATTACCCGGTATAGCTTCAATCCTGGGAACGGGCGGAGGGTGGACGGTGGCCTGCAAGATGAGCCTCAGCCTCCTCACATAGGCTTTTGTCCTCCACGACGCGTGCCCAGCCTTGTCCTTCTTCGGCGCCTTCCCACATCGCCCTCCACTTCTCCTCGGTGAAGCCCGGAGGAGCTGGCCCCAATGATGGCGAGGGAACTTGCATGGGCTCCTTCCCCTTGCCGTCAGCTTCCAGCAATGGTTGCGCATCTGTTGCTTCCCCTTCCTCTCCGCCTGGTGGCATTGGTGGTGGCGCAACCGCGTCTTCCGCTTCTTCAGGTGATTTGGTGAACAAGATTGAGATGTGGGCGCTGATGCCCGCGTTCTCCGATGTGCTGCCCAAGGAGAAAATGACAGAGCCAAAGGCCGGAAGCCCCATCTCTCCCACACTCGCACTGCCAATCTCCACGAACTATCTAGCTTGCAATGGTGTTGCTTTTGCCCTCCGATGGCAGTAGCAACAGCAACAGTGATGATGCCCCTCTCCTGCTGGGCACCGAGAGGATGATCCTCTTCCTGGACCTCTTCGGCTCGGCTGCCGCTCTCGAATTCTTGCCATAAAGCTTTCACCACGCTTGCCTAGTTCCAAGACCCCTGCCAGCTGAATGAAGACCCCGCGGTGCCCTGTGGGAGAATTCG
Organism: Pinus taeda; assembly: GCA_000404065.3. Taxonomy (NCBI): domain Eukaryota; kingdom Viridiplantae; phylum Streptophyta; class Pinopsida; order Pinales; family Pinaceae; genus Pinus; species Pinus taeda. Next base: position 58,904 of record APFE030246451.1, read on the forward strand.
AATGCAGGAATGCCTCAGAAGCGCAAACACCAGGTGAATTATACCTTCGTTTCCGCGCGGAGTACCACCAACTGCTGATGTTGCAGTATTCCTTCCCAGACCAGGCTTTGCCTGAGCGTCGAATGTCCCCCCAATCCAATTTCCTCTGCCCCTGCAGAAATTCTTGCTCCGCCTTGTAATGAAATGGCAATCCGCCATCCTGCGGATGGATGAGCATTTTGAGGTTACGGATCGAGCCCGCCTTAATGGCTCTCTGTACTCCCATGCTATCCCTCTGCTCGGCATTGAATGCCTGGAGCTCCGGCTTTCCCATTCTAAGTCTTGACGGCGTATGACCATTATCAGCGTCCTTGGCACGAGGCAGCACATGCTATGCATGTGTCTCGTCCATCTGAGACGTGCCCTCACCCGCATCCGGGAAAAGTAGTGGCTTGGCCCGTTAGACTAACTACTCGCACGACGAGCTACGACCTGCTCGGATTCGAAACACTAATACCCGGTCCTCATGACCGAAGCCACTTTGACCACTATGCCGCTCCTCCCACGACCTTACAAATCAAAATTAAGGTTTACCTAAAAAATATTATGTCATTTCTCCCCTTTAAATTCATATCTATATATTATAATATAATTAATATATATATATATATATATATTAATCAAAGATTAATCTTGAACTATGATTTTATACAATATATCACCCATGATATATCGCTTCATGGAATAATTTATATATCTTTAACTTATATATAATTCATTTAATAATAATAATAATAATAATAATAGTTTGTTAATTTAGTTTTTATAATATGTTCTTGTCTTGAAAATGTAAATTAGTATCATGAAATAAATGTTTTAATGTTTATCATGGATTAATTTATTCGACTTCCTTAGTTAAATATTGTATTAAAAATAAAGTGTAGGACCAAACAATCATCAATATTTAATATATTGATCTTAACTAAAAAATCATCAACATTTAATATATTGCTTTTTCAAATAATACCTATTAATTTACAACAATATTGGTGTAAGTGCATTTTGTTTTTTTCCATAATTTAACTCTTTTACTTTTGGTCTTATTCAAAGTATATTTTCCTATCAACTACAAAGATTTTTTAAAGCCATGATTTCAATGGCAAAATCTACACAATCCAAATATCCCATAATTTAATGTCTGAATGTATTTATTTTAATTAAATTGATTAATTAAAATTGAGTTAACCGCACCAAATCAGGTGTGGGTTTTTAGGCACATTGTATTGATAAGCCATGGTATAAGTCCATAATATTATAAAAAATGCTATTTCGGGTTTAAAAATTTACATAGTAAAGTGAGAGTAAATCTCTATGGTTAAAAATATTATTACATGTTTTTCTAAATGTATATATATTTTTACTTATATATTAAACCTTTTGTTATAGTAAATAATAATAACAATACTAATTTAAAAGTTATGATTTAGTTAATTTTTATGAATTTTTTTTTATCTTGAAAATGTGGTATGTATCATAAAGAAAGTGTGTTAATGCTTATTTTGGATGGATGCATATTCACATAACAGGCACTTAATTTATATGGCTATCATAATTAGACATTGTACTAATAATAAAATGTATAATTGAAGGATCATTTACTTATCAATATTTAATATATTGGCTCATGAGGAACAACTTAATTAATGATCACACTAAAGTACTTTATAAACCATGAAATTTAAACTTCAAACTTTTAATAGTTCAAGTCAACTAAAAAATAATTTTATATATTAGATTTTCAAATAAATAAAAAAATTTACCATTTCTTCTGTCCATACATTCTTTCTTCACCCTAATTAATTCTTTTATTTTATTTCCATTTGAATATATCTTCATAAATTTAATTCTTTTATTTTTTTCCATTTTAGAATATCTCTTAATTATAATTCTTTTTATTTTTTCCATTTTTAGAATATATCTTCTAATTAATTATGGGGAAAAATTTGTAAAACCACCATTTGAATTGTGAGAAGTACACAAGTGGAATATCCCATTCGTTTTAATCACTGAATCCATTTCTTCATTTAAAATTTTAAAATGAGAAGAGAAACAATTTTTTTCTAAATTTTTTTAACAAATATCGGAAAAAACTAATTATCACCCAATTTCAATAATAAGAAAAATAAAATTAGAATGTCCCTCAATTTTTGCATTGATAAATGCCCTCGTTTAACAAATATCGGAAAAAAAATAATTATGACGCAATTTCAATAAGAAAAATAAAATTAGAATGTCCCTCAATTTTTGCATTGATGGATACCCTCGTACAGTCGTATACCCTCGTATAAGATACTTTTTTTTTAGTGATTGTCGAATGGTTATGTTTTCAGGGGGGAGTACATTGCGACGATATTAATGCCAATTTCGCTAAGTCCCAACTACTAAAGTTTGTTCAGCGATTTCACATGAATCCAAGATAGACTAATTAAAATGCAAATTTCTCCGTCCGGTTTTGATTTTATTCATGACAAAGTATAATGAAATGATCTTTGAATCATCCATCAAAAATAAAAATATCGAGGGTAGGAATTTCAAAACTTAGCCTCCATTTAAGGTATTAATGGGTTGTCTAATTTGACAAAAAAATTTCAAGAAAATGGTTAGCTTGTTTTGTCTTGTAATTTATTTCACTCGTTTATTGGGGATGTCTTAATTGGTGATTGCATTGTTATGAAGTATTATGTAAATCATGAGATTCAAATTTCAAATCTCTGTATATCAAGCTAGTAAGAAAAACGACTTAGTATCACTAGCACAACCACATTAATAAATGTGGTTGATATACACCAATAGTCGTACATCAATCACATGCACAACAACATTATTAAATGTGGTTGATATACACCGATAAGCATCAATAGATATAGATTTAATATTAATACTAATAAATATATAAATATAATAATACTATAATAAATGAATATATTACATGAAAACATAAATATTATCTATATATTATAATAATATGATACTATTCATCTGATATTAATTAATTAAATAGTAATTAGTGGATTCTATAACCAAAGAGACTATTAATATTATAAAACCCCAGGGCAATAATATTAATAGCACAAAGGATAATTTAAAACCGAATGATTATTTAATTCATGAAAACCAAGGGATTAATTTGAGAAAATGTTTGTCACAATGCGATGTTGAACCATGGTTTGACCATGGTTGACCATGGTCGATCATGGTTGATTTTCATATTGATAAAATCCTGTGATAAACCTTAAGATAAATATTATAAACTAAGTTATATAAACCTTATGATAAATATTAGAAACAATCAAATAAACATGTTTAACGATGGTTGATTTTCATATTGAGAAAATCTTATGATAAACTCTCAGATAAATATTATAAACCAAGGTATATAAACTCTATGATAAATATTATAAATAGTAAAATAAACATGGTTGACCATGATTTATTTTTATATTGAGAAAATCTTTATCACAATGCAATGTTAGACCATGGTTGAACACGGTTGACCATGATTCATTTTCATATTGAGTCAATATTTCTCACAATTTAATGTTGAATCATGGTTTACAATGCTCATCCATGGTTAATTTTAATATTGAGACAATAGTTGTCACAATTTGACATTAGACAATGGTTAACCATAATTAACGATGGTTGATGATGGTTGAAAATCATTGAGCATGTTTGATTTTCATATTGAGGCAATAGTTGTGACAATGCGATGCTGAACCATGGTTGATCATGATTATAAACCCAAAGAATTTATATTAAGCCCTAGGATTAATATTATAAAACTTATGAATAATATTATTCCCTAGGAATATGAACCCTTGGATTAATAAACACAAGGGATTGATATTATAAATCCAAGAGGATAATAAACCCAAGGAAACCCCAAAGGATTATGAACCCATGGGAATAATATTAAACCCAAGGGATTAATATTATAAACATGTTGGTGGAATTATATGTATTCTAATTCCAACATTTAATTATCAATCCTAGGTCGTAAGACTTAGAGATGTAAGCACAGAATATGTAGGATTAGAGTCTATTCTAGCTTATGCTAGCAACTAACACTAGAAAGAACTAATCACTAAGGATTATCACTTGTCACTGGACTATGGATCTCTAATTCTTATTAGGTTTTGAACCACAATCTTCTATTAACAATGTTCATGTGGTGTTATATATGTAGCTTATTAGGTCTTGAGACTTCAAGAGTTTTAATCCTATAATGATGAAACCTATTAAACACACTGCAAAAAATTAAATTGCAAAAAAGCAAATGTTGACAACTATAAGAAAAAAAGTACAAGGAAAGTAAAGAAATAAACAAAATAAACTACAAGAAATGCATTAACAAACTATCAAAAATAAATGCTAAGTGAGCTTAGAGACATATTGCGTGTTCTTATTTGATGTAGGATTATTTTACCAAGTAGTTGCAAAGCTTCAACAATTAAATAATCCTAAACTTCAAATTAAATATATTTTTAATACTCTGTTATAGTATATAACCTAGTACTGAATTAAGTACAAAAAGACTGAAATTTGAAATTCTGAGTAAGTACTCAATTAAGTACAGAAATTCTGTAAATTGGAATTCTGAATATTAAAACGTGTTGAGAAACCAATTTAAATTTGTTTAACTGTTTAATCCTAAGAAAAAACATTTTGAATTTGATCCTAACGCATTCTACTTAACAGATCTGAAAATAAAGCATTGGATCTAATATTATGTGCAATACAAATCTATCTTTTTTTTGAAAAGAACATCAAATAAAATATGCAATCAAATAGAATTCACTTCTTAAACCTAAAGAGAAGTACTAAACACTAAATTGAAATCATGAAAGTAGATAGATCTAAATTTTATCGAACATAAATTCAATGTAAAATAAAGCTAAATCGTTAGATGTAAAAGTAATCTACAAAACACATGAAACATATCAACACTTACCCACATTGAGGGGCCCTTCCCAGGATGTTAGTGCTGCTAAGAAATGATCAGACGAAGCTAAGAAAGTATAGCACAATTTAACAACGATTAATTCTTTATTCACTTCAAAAATCTATGTTAGAAATCAGCTATCTAAATCTCTCCAAAAAGTAATTATTGATCTCCTCTATTATAATAATGAACAACCTCCTATTCCAATAATGAACAACCTTATTCCTCTACCCTTTGAGGATTTATCTATATATAAAAGAAATTTAGGAAGGATAACATCCAATCCTCTAAACTCATAAAACAAATTTACAATTTTAGACGAAAATCTCATAATTTTGGTTTTTTTTTCAATTTTATACAAATTGGTGTTAAAGAACTAACCATATCTCCTTGACCATGATGTATTTTAGGGATATGTTTATATGGATCCTAACGGGTTATATTATCAATGATAATATCTCTTGGATTTTCCTTTTCAATTCCATGGCCATGGAAATCGCAACCAAAAATTATTGTTTAGATTTTTTTGCCAATCTGAGTTTTGTAGAAATTTGATACAAAATGGATTCAAAGAACCTGCTATAACTTTGCGACCATATTGAATTTTGGGAAAATGTTTGACATCCAACTAAATAACTATATTTTTCACAAACCCATTTTTTGGATTCTTGATATTCACCACCATCTGCTTGGAAATTGAGGTGGAACATGGCAACTTAAAAAATGTTATAACATTTTTGTTGTAACTTAAATCATGTGCTACGATCCCATGTGTGAGCTGAGTATATTTGAAGGCTTGTACCAACATATTAGGTCTATGTGGCACCTAGTTTACCATGCTAGTGAAAATAAAAACATATTTTATAATTTTGAATTTTTTCCCTCAAGTGCATAACTAAGTACCAAATTGTTGAACTACCAAATTGTCACTGAGATTTCCATATTCGAACATGCGTCTTGTCCACATAACCACATTAGTAAACCTTCATCTATAAAACCATGTCAAAAACACATTTAATCATTTAAAAGATGATAAATCCATCATAATTAACCATAGGGTAAAAGAGGTTCATTTCATGGAAGTTGATGGTATAATGCCATGAAATGTATCTTAATTGTGAGAATATGGCTCATGAATATAGTCTTTATATACTAACAATATGACATATTCAAGGCCCAATATCTCCCCCATGCCTAAGAATTTGCATGCCCTCATCCAAAAAAAATGCTTGCCTTTGACATTCTTTCTTAGTGCAAGTTATTAAAGTTAAACTATCATACCATCATAGACTTGATATGTTTCACAACAAGGTAGAAAAAATTGAGGAAAAGAAAAATATGGAATAGGAAGGAATGGTGGATGATATAAGGTAAGGATGAGGATAAGGGCTAGAAACTTTGTAAGACCATTATTCACCTTATAGTTTGTTTCTTAGATAAACAACAATGACTTCATCCTCTCATTACGAGCATTTAGATGATGGTTTTGTGAATGATTATGATGTACAAGGAGAAGACACTATAGATATATTTTTTTGTATTCATGTACCCCAATACTTTGGTTTTCATTCTTATGGTCTTATTAGAATATGCATGGATGGATTTGGAAATGAGGGGTTTAATGGTTGTTTACGAAAGGTGAATATTTATCAAATAGGAAGTGGTTAATCATCAAGATTCCTTAAATTTTAATGAGTTAAATAGCCTAGAAAAATGTTTTCCCTCAAGTATACCTTTTGAATTTTGATCTGTGCCATAGGCTGCAATGGAAGTTGTATGAAGCTGAAGGTGAGGCAAAATAAGGTTGAGAGTCGGGAATGATTTGGAAGAGCTGGAGTTGATGAGTACCAATCTAATATGCTAAAGGAAGCTGAAGATAATTAAATGACGATGTTGAAAAGGTCCCAACAATCATTTCCCCCCATGCTCGAGGTTTTGCATGTGCTCATGCAAACAAGGTGAGGTACTAAAGAAGTGAGAAGGGTTGCTGAGATGGCTCTAGTACAAAGGAACCTGGAAAACAAAACAATAGAACTAATTAGATGAATAATAAACAAAAATAAGTCATCTCAGATTTATTAAAATGATGGTAAACTGACAAAAATCATAAAAGAAACTTCAAATCACTCAGTACATATGATTTCACCGATCTTTAATAGTTTTATGCTCAAGAAAAGGAAACATTTTATAAATTCAAGGGGCTCTCCTTATTTGTAGGTAGGAGGTTTTTTATGATCACAACAAATTATGAATCAATGAAAAATTAGTTATTGCTAAACAAATACAAAATTCTTATAGTTATCCAAGTATTACAGATAAGTTGTGCAGTTGAGTTTCATTAACTCTCTGTGATCATAGGTCTCACTTCTAAGACAATTAGATCTTAGATATAGTATGAAAAACTAATGATAAAGGACTCAAGGTTACCTTAATACCATTCTTTAGCAACAAATTTATGGAGTTTGTTTTTTCCCTTGACTTCATCCATGCATGCTTTTTTAAGTTTAACACTATAAGTTTACCTCTTTATTTGACTCATTTATCCTATCCTCCTTTACCA
>APFE030246455.1:0-47176 GCA_000404065.3 Pinus taeda
AAAAAAATATGTAGGAAAATATATTGTATCCTCACAAGACATGGAGATGAGTTTTCTTGGGGACAATGAACCAATATCGAAATACTTCCATATTTTTCACTATTTATTTTTTCACCTTGAGTTTTATTTGAAACTGTCATGGAAATGGTCTAAAAACACCACTAAAAGCACCTCTCCTTTCATCCTATATTAATATTTCTTGGTGTAGGATGAATCATTTTCTATCTCATCCATATTTCGATTTTGGTGCCTGTTACAGGTCTATTTGGGGACATCCGTCTCGACATTCAGATCATTGCAATTAGGGCTCACAGACCCTAATTTAGTTGTTAGATGCCCGAGACAAGTCATATCATTGAATGCTTCCATCCATTAAAGCTTCCTAGCATGAAGCCTTGCTGAAATGCCTCCTTGGGACACCAACATAGCCTTGATCAGGGGTAACTGCACTGCAGAGTAGGCAGGCCCATTCAAGCCTGCACTATAGTGCGCTTAGGCCCTCTTTGACCTATGCTAGGTGAGAATGAGCAAAATCCACATTGGATTCTCAGAATATTCTTTGATTCTAGAGCATTCTAAAAGGATGCCCAGCTCTTATCTCATCCTATGAGGTCAACTTTAGATAGGCTATGGATCAATTACTCCTCTATCCTCTCATCCCTTTCTCCATGGAAACTAACTCCAAATTTGGAAAGCCATTCAATATCCAATTTATGACATAACCACCTGCATTTCCCTATAAATTGAGCACTCATCATAGTGATGAGGGGGCTAGAATTTGAAGTTTGTAAGGAAATTCTATTGGTTTGAGAATTGAGTTCATCTCAAGAAATGTTATGTTGCTGGAATGTTGTGATTTTGATGTGGTGAGGGTTGGACTAAAGTTGGACGAGTGGCACAGGATCGAACTGTATTGGGTGATACTCTTGCTTCTACATTAATAAAGAGTGTATTCCTTTTCTCATATTATTGTTCATATATGTGATGATGATGTGTTTTAATGTCTTCGATTCCATTTTTTTATAGTAGATAGATCATGTATGATTTGATCATTTCTTGTTTTTGTTTCTCTTGATACAGATACCTTCTGAATGGATTTAGTTCAAGTGGGAGTGACAGGAGTGATTCAAAAGAGATCAAGGAAGCGAAAGACTACAAGTAAGTTCCTTCATCTCACCTATCTACTATAGGAAAGGGTTAAACTACTTTCTTTCTATTGTTCTAGGTGTAGTCACCCACCTAGGGAAAATGTGTTTATCCTTACACGCAAATTCCATATAATAGTGCCTCTCTACATGATATAATTCAACATACTCGAATTTTGCAATTTGTAACCTTATTCTCTGAGGAATTTAGGATTGAACCTATTGAGATTTCTCTTGGAGATTGCATTCTTGTTGCATGGCTATCATCGAGTCTCCATAGAATGTTAACTACCCAATTTTTCATGGAATATCCAAAGCCAACCATTGCCACAAAGCTAAAAGTGCAACTTGATTATTTGTAGCACTTCCAAAGCCCCATGCATATTGTATCTCAATTTATTCATTGAGTATATATATAACCCCTCTTGTTCCTTCCTCCCTTGGGTTTCCTTTTGATGCTCCATCAAAAAATAATGAACATTTCCTCTTATTGTTCCTCCATTTTATAATGTCTTCAGGGTCCATCCTTATAACAAAGGACTTTCAAGTTGGAGGCTTATAAATAAAGCTACCAGCCTGATATGGATTTTGTCCAATTCATAACCAATCCTTCTTTCCTTGTGATATATCAACCAATTCATGTGGATCATATCCACAAGTAGAAATATATTCAAAAGGAAAATGCATTTCTTTGGTGGTCATGGAAGTTGAGATTCGATGAACTCCCTTGAATATTGCTTTGTTGCATACCATCCAAAATGCCCAACACAAAAACTTGGTGAGAGCCATCTAGTATCTCATCGATAATGAGTTAGATATTTAATGGCAAGGTATTTTGGATTTCCAACCCTCAAACATATATTTCCAACTATTTGAAATGTTTGTTATAGCACTGACATTTTCCAAGGCATTTTTATGAACCTCTTGAGTAAAGGTGCACTATCTAAATATGTGAGGGATGTCTTCTTCAGCCTTCTCACACAAAACACATCACGATGGATCTTGTACGTTCACTTTTTTAAGGCTATATGTAATTAGGATCTCCCCATCAACCATTTCCCAGCAAAATATATTGATTTTTGGGAGATTTTTGGTTGAGGCCCCAAGGTCACTATGTTTTGCTATAGTGGAGAGTTTTGGAGCATCTAAATTTGACTTTAATTCGTTTTTGATGTTTTTTTTATTTTTTTTGTTGAAAATTTGTATGTAGATCACCTTTTCTTAACAGCTATTTTTGTATCTTAGATTTCAATTGTTCATTTATTCATTTCATTTCTTGTCATGAATTTTCAAAAAGAAATTAAAATGTAATGGAAAGGTTGCAATAAATTAAATAAGCTATTATTTTCATTCGTTATAAATCTTGTTCTTCCAAATGACTATGTAAATTATCCTTTAAATTATGTTTGTATTTTCACTGTAAACTCCAAATATATATTTCATGCACTCTAATTTCCTTCATAGAGTTTCGTCACAAAATTAAAAATTCATAAAGAGCCATTTTATTCCATTTAAATCAGATTATATTTTTATTTAGCATTTCAATTTCTGTTGCGAATATTGTGTAAAATTCATGCATAATTCAAATTGTATTTGCTACACATTTTAAATATGAACATTTCATGCATTTTAGGTTAAGCATAGGTTTTCATAATAAAGTACAAGATACGATAAGTAAATTCCATCCAAATCAAGTTTTCAGTTTTTGTTTTAAATTTTCATTTCCCCTGAGACTCAAGGTAATGGAAAGTGCCAACAATTCAAAATGACTTTGTTGGGCATGATTTGCACTAGTTTTGAGTGAAAACTCCAAATATTTATTTCATGCACTCTACTTTCCTTCATAGAGTTTTGATACAAAAGTAAAGAAACATAAAGAGCCATTTTCGGCCATCTATATCAGATTATATTTCTATTTAGAATTTCAACTTTTATTGGGAATACAATGTAAACTTATTCATAATTCAACTTGTATTTTCTACACATTTTAAATATGAACATTTCATGCCTCTTAGCTTCAACATAGGTTTTCATAAGAAAAACAAGATACGATCAATAAATTCCATCCAAATGAAGTTTTCAGTTTATGTTTTAAATTTTGATTTTACATGAGGATCTAGATAAGCGAAAGTACCAACAATTCAAAATGATTTTGTTGGCCATGATTTGCGCTAGTTTTCAGTTAGACCATCCATGTGCCTTGTGTTTGACATGAAGAAATAAAAATGGTTAAAATAAGGGGGAATGGAGAGAAAATCTTAAAATTAAAATGAGCAATTAAGAATTCAGCTATAAGAAAACATACTAATTTGAATTTTGTATTTTCCACGAAGACCATTTGAAATTTCATAAAAACAACAAAGATTCTCCTTCAACAATCATGGTACATTCTGTAATATTTAAATAAAACAATCATATTGATTTCGAATTTCCTTTAATTTCTTTAATTATAAACACATTCAACACAAAATCAAGTTTACAACATGAATCTACCATGAAAGTTCTCTATAGTTGTATTAATATTGTTCAAAACACAAGTTAGAAGGTGGGGTCATAGAATTACATGGGGAATATGAGACAACCCAACAAACTTCAAAATTCCTCTTTAGATAGCTTCAAAATTCCCAATCAATTTTACAAAACAATTGATAGAGTTTCCCCTACACTAAAAAAAATCTCTCTCATGATATCAAAATGAAGCCCATATATACGCACTCAAGACTCGAGACCCTAGCCCTAAAGCACAAGTGGTCTTCTTAAACCACTAGGAATATGTTACCAAAATGATAGTTGTCTTGCAACTAACTTCACATACAAATAGCTAGAAAATAATGGCAGCTATAGGGTGTGCCCCATTTGATTTAGCTATAGTGGATTTTCCTTCTCTCTCTTGCTTGTGCGTTAAGTGCTATTCTCTCTCTTACTTGGGCATTGGATAGTCTATGCACTACCTTAGATGGGTTTGTAATGGCACTAGCCTTGGTCGTTTTGATGCTAGTGTCGATCATTGATGTCATGCATACTATTGTTATAGAAGTGTGGAAATTCGGCCTACTTCCGTGAGTGGCACCTATGACACTGGTGCACATCGCCTCTAAATTTCCAATTTATACAAATCCATCATACCTCTACATTTCTTTCGCAAGGGGATGTTGCACATCTATGAATATAAAATTGCCCCTTCTAAAGTCATGACTATTTCAACTCCACTTTACCTTTCTCTTTGGATATTATCCTTAACATGAAAAAAGCTTCAAAATAGTCTCCATAGAAATTTACAATATCTTTTCCCTATAGTGGGCGGTCCTTATCCCTGAAGCCTATTTGATCTTCCTTAATGTTGTTAAGGCTCTTCGTGGGGGAGTCATTGGAATATAAATCCCCATTTCCATCAAAGAATAGGGGGAATTTCCTCTTATATAACACTTCAAATCTATCTTTAAAACCTTGTACCTCATTTGATAATATGTTTTCCTTATTTTCTACCAATGTTACCTTTTTTGTTTCATCTTCATCTATTTGGCCCTCACAACCCACTCGGCTCTGTGAGTTTTTTCCTTCATGACCTCTCTTTTGCAGATGGTTAAGGATATTTATGGTCACTCTCACCTTGGCAGGGAAGTCACCAATAATGGTCCTAATTGCATTCATTTCTGTATGTGCCATTCACACGACTCCTATCTTCTCTTGAATCAACTCCATGTGATCCCAATTGTTATCCACTATCTTCATGACCTTTTGCCATATGACTCTTTTAGAAACTTTGAAAGAGGATTGTAATGGATGCTTCCTCTTCAAAACTTACAAATCAACTTCAATTTTCTCATTGTCTTCCTATTCTTAGTACATCTCCATCTTAGTACTCTTGAACTCTTCTTCTTTTTTATTTTTTTCCTTCCCTCGACTTGAGAGAAGAACATGCAACTTCTCCACATCTTCAAATGTTGTCAGTGATTCCACCTACCCAAATAGATCCTCAAGGTTTTATTGAGACTAAAGTGTCTCATCCATTTTATCCTTCATTCCTTGATTCTATGTCTCTAGTAGCATGATTTGGTCTTTGTACTCCCTCTTCTTCCTTAATGCATCATGGAGATTTTTCTTAAGGTTTTAATTCTCCTTTTCTTCCTCTGCTAGCTTATTTGTCTACATGGGATGTGCTTCTAGGATCTTGAGATTATTTTTAATGGACGTTATCTCCCTATCACTATCCTCCAACATGGTCTTACATTGCTTAAAATATTGAGGAAACATAGTGAGGTGTGCCATATTGTCCTTTAAGGTTTTTAGCTTCATATTTCTAGTACTGGAAACCATTGTCTCATATTTTAAAGGAAATTTTGCATAGAATACATTTGCATAGTTTTTCTCGGAAAACTATGATCATTCGCTAGTAGCTACGAAAACCAAAGGAGAATGAGCTAACTAAAGGGTAGTCAACCCTAGCCCAAACATGGAGAGTTGTATCATTCCATTGTTGGATCTATGAGTTTCAATGCCAACCTCCATGTGGATAAAGCAAGGTAGGACATGACTAGAAACTCATGTTCCCAAAATCACTTAGGTGCTAAATTGGGGATAAACCTAGTATACCAAGGCTCGAGAAACCAAGGAAAAGGGTAATGTATAGATCAAGAAAGTATATGGTTCCATAAGTTTAAGTGGTTAGGTGCAATGGTAAGGCCACCTTGCACATTGGCAAGGAGGTGGGGTTCAAGTTAGGTTATAACATTTTTATATGTTCATATTGAAACCCCAAGTTGTGACTTTCGAGAATTTAAACAAATTAAAGGAAAACAACTCCTAATCAAGAACGAGAGACATAACCTAAGGAAAATTTCTACAACAACACTGCAATATGACATGTTTGCATTATAAATGTCAAAAGATAAATAAAAAAATGCTTTATAGACATTCAATAAACTATACAATACTGCAATGAATTTTTTCCATGGTTGAATGACATTGGAATATATTACAATCTCCAATTTTCATATAATCTCTTACCTTAATTCAATTTATTAATTTATAAACAAATTTTAATATAAAGAATAAATGTATCATTTATTAAAAACTTAGTAATAAAAAATAAAAGTATAATTCATTTCTTCGAAAATATATATAATTAATTGAAAATACTGAACAAAATTATATAATAATTTTTAAAAAACAACTATATATTAATTTTAAAAATATTATTCTTTTCAATTAAATATAAGAAAAGACCAATCCCTTACACAAATAAAAAAGGAAAGAACAATCACTTACACACGAATAAAAATGCTCTCAATCCAAAAGAATAAAAAATATATCTAAAGATGAATGTTAATTAAAATATATCTAAAATTGAATAATAACTAAAAAAATTAAGATAGCACGAATCACACTGCATACACTCCCCATTTGGGGAATATTCCGCCAAGGAATGATATCTTTTTATTATGGTAAGAAAAGAGCTTGACAAAATGTTATGGCGGTAGAATTCGTTATAGAAGCTTGAAATTCCGGCTAAATCATATCTATTTTAGTGATGTATGCTCAAAACAAAATTTTCACTAATGAAAATCTTAAAAGGAGTTATGATAATTATTACCGTGGAATGCAACAAAGGTTTTTTGGATTTGAAGGTTTAAATCATGTAATTTCAATAGTATTCAAAATTATAATTTAAACAATGAAAAATTACACATTGATTTTTACACTTCCAAAAAAAATTTGATTTTTCTATCGGTTGCTAAAATATATTAATAAACAAAATGAATTATTTCTAATAGAAATAAAAAAAAATAAAAAATAAAATAAATCATTTAACATTTAAAATAATATCACATTATCTATAATCATAAACAAACCACTCATTGAATACTCTTCTTAAAGGTTAAAAAAAAAAACAAAAAATTATATATAAAATAATAAAGAAAAATCATAAGCATAATAAAACTTTGAGAGGCATAAAAATAGGTGTCCCAAATGTAAAAAAAACTCTCAAACTCATAAAATAAGTCCATTTTCTAGTTATGGTCCTTTCTTTGTTATAGGCTCGTAATATAGTTACATACTTTCTTTGTTATACACTAGTAAGAGAGTTACATATTATATATGTTTGTTTACATTGTTAATGTCGGAAAGATTTGAACCACAAACTCTGAGACTAAAGTTCTAGCTCACAAAATGATCAACCTATAATGCTTCCATTCTTGGATGTGGAACTGGAACTCTAGCACCGAATAATGTAAGAATGTTTTTATGATCTTGTTCACACTTTTCAAAGGAGCTCAATTTTCTGTGCATTTCACCATTGGTTGTTGTTTCCACCTGGAAGCTTGAATGATTGGACATGATGTTCCTACCTGCTTTCACCTTGACACTGAACTGATTGTCAATCATGTTCCTCGTCGTCATCATGATACACTCACATTGACATTGAACTCGTTGGCCATCATGTTCCTCTTCCTCATCGTGATAATCATCTTGTTCATGCTTACTGTTATGAATCACAGTTGTTACACAAAAATATCGTCACCTTGATTATTTGCAGTCGCTATGGGTCTATCACCACCTATACCAACCTCCTAAGAAAGTATCAAACCTCAGCTCTTCAAAACAAGCTTTGGAAATGAGAGAAAGACATCAAAAAAGCAATGTAACTCTGGTTCCCCACTTTCTCTCACTTTTTCCTGTGGGCCCGCACCTTTTGTTCAGAGTATCTGCATACTTATATGCTCTGTATGTAACGGGGAGGGTGCGTACCCCTGTGAAAGTCAAAAGGCGCAATTTTTATCTTAAAAAATTCACTTTGGATTAATTCTAGAGGTTTCTAGAAGGAATTTTGACGTGGATTGTTCGCTCCAAGTGGTTCATGCATCCCAAAAGAGAAGGAGCTAATCCCTTGTTAGGAGGAGCTATCCCTTTGAAGGAGGATTCTATCCCTTTAAAGGAGGACCTAGTAACTTCCCTCCATTGCACTATAAATTGAGGCATTGGGTTAGTGGCTAGGGAGGTTAGAAGCTGAACATTTTTTAGGGTAAAGTGAAATCAAGACTTCCTATTTGAGCTTAAGAGGAGAGATCCCATACCTTTTTGGCTTCATTAGGGAGTGAGTGAAGCTTGTCAAAGTAGAGGAGACTTCTTGTTGGACCCTGGGAGGAGCTTGTACAGCGTCAAGGCAAAGGTTGTAAAGTTCTTCTTCTTTGAATTAAGACAATCAAGCTCATTTTTCTCAACAAGTATCTCATGTTATTTGTTTCATGGACTCCTTGACTTTCATGTTAAATATGTTTTATAATACTGGTTATTCAGGTGCTATTTAATCATTTGCCTTGTTTGTGTTTGCAGGTTTGCGACAAAGGAACTTACTTGGATCAAAGGAGCGAACGCATCCCCAAACTTGCGTTGGACATGAGGTAGGCCTTAAACACATTTGTTTGCCATTATTTATAAAAGCACATTTAGAGAAAGATAGTGTCTGGTTGGTTTATTTGTCATTAGGTCTTCTTTAGATTCTAGGAAGGTCTATCTTGTCCGCAAGATCGACTCATTCCGCGTGACAAAATGGCGAGTCTGCTGGGGACTTGATTGTTTTCCTCATTTCTCTTTGACTTGAGAAACTTACCTTTTTGTTTTTTTTTTGGCTTGTTTTGTGTGGACTTGGGTAGACTTAGTGAATCTAGGTTTGTTTTTTATTTTTCATTACTTTAGTCGAAGTCCGCAGTCTGTGCTTGTATCACAATGCGTACCTGTATGCACTTTTACTTTGTGCATAGAGCGTACACGCACCTGTGTAAACTCTGAACCTGCGTACCCTGCTAAAATTTGAAAATTTTGAATTTTATTCTTTAAATTAGTTTTATCTTGATTTTTTAGCGATTATCCTCTGCCCATACCTACATGTGACTGGTTGAAATCTTTCCTTGGATTAATTTCATTAGCATTAGGGTTTTAGGTGAAATTCCTAGGAGTTTTGCTTATTGGGTTTGTTTTTCGATTTGGTTGTGTAGTGGCTCTGAGCTTAGAAGCTATAGGGACTTCAGATCACCTTAGTGTCTATCAGCCTTCTTATGAGTCTGACCATTTACGAAATCTCCCCTTGTTGAGGAATCCGCTTTGAGTTTTCTCTTTACAAAACTTTGAAAAGCTTGTGATTGAAAGTTTGGATTTTCATTTTCAAAAAGAAAACAAAATTGGTTGTTCTTGACTTATTTGTGATTCTGGACAAATTTGTCCTTGGTTTGCTTATAGCCAAGTGAAACATCCTCGAAAAGACATTTTGTGAGCTTTTACTTCAAATAGGTTTTCATAGTTTGTAGATCTTAAGTTTTCTTTATTCATAGTTTTCTCAAATATTTGTTTTAGTTATAATTTTGAATGTTTTTTAAAATATGAAAGATCTCTTTTGAAAAAGTTTGTCTGGGTAGCATTTGAGTGTTCGAATGAAAAAGGGAATTCTTGTGAAAATAACTAGTTGTCTCGTTTTGAGTGCATTGGAACAAATACTCTTCTTTTGATTTGTTTGTTGAGAAATATTTGTGTTTTCAAGTATTTGCATTCTCCAACTCTTTCCTAGCTAGAACTTCATTTTTAAATCATTCCCACAATTCTCCATTGATGCTCTGAGCCCCAGTTGTGTTAAACTCTCTTCATATTTGAAAGTAGAGTCCATCAGCTTTCTCCAACATTTAATGTGACATAATATCTCTTCCATCCATACTTGGCCATGCTTGTATTCAGATGGAAAAGCCAAGTGTGAACGCGGGACCAAGCCCCAATGGGAGTAATGAAACAAAAAATATCTAGGAAAATATATTGTATCCTCACAAGACATGGAGATGAGTTTTCTTGGGGACAATGAACCAATATCGAAATACTTCCATATTTTTCACTATTTATTTTTTCACCTTGAGTTTTATTTGAAACTGTCATGGAAATGGTCTAAAAACACCACTAAAAGCACCTCTCCTTTCATCCTATATTAATATTTCTTGGTGTAGGATGAATCATTTTCTATCTCATCCATATTTCAATTTTGGTGCCTGTTACAGGTCTATTTGGGGACATCAGTCTCGACATTCAGATCATTGCAATTAGGGCACACAGACCCTAATTTAGTTGTTACATGCCCGAGACAAGTCATACCATTGAATGCTTCCATCCATGAAAGCTTCCTAGCGTGAAGCCTTGCTGAAATGCCTCCTTGGGACACCAACATAGCCTTGATCAGGGGTAACTGCACTGCAGAATAGGCAGGCCCATTCAAGCCTGCACTATAGTGCACTTAGGCCCTCTTTGACCTACGCTAGGTGAGAATGAGAAAAATCCACATTGGATTCTCAGAATATTCTTTGATTCTAGAGCATTCTAAAAGGATGCCCAGCTCTTATCTCATCCTATGAGGTCAACTTTAGATAGGCTATGGATCAATTACTCCTCTATCCTCTCATCCCTTTCTCCATGGAAACTAACTCCAAATTTGGAAAGCCATTCAATAGCCAATTTATGACATAACCACCCGCATTTCCCTATAAATTGAGCACTCATCATAGTGATGAGGGGGCTAGAATTTGAAGTTTGTAAGGAAATTCTATTGGTTTGAGAATTGAGTTCATCTCAAGAAATGTTATGTTGATGGAATGTTGTGATTTTGATGTGGCGAGGGTTGGACTAAAGTTGGACGAGTGGCACAGGATCAAACTATATTGGGTGATACTCTTCCTTCTACATTAATAAAGAGTGTATTCCTTTTCTCATATTATTGTTCATATATGTGATGATGATGTCTTTTAATGTCTTCGATTCCATTTTTTTATAGTAGATAGATCATGTATGATTTGATCATTTCTTGTTTTTGTTTCTCTTGATACAGATACCTTCTGAATGGATTTAGTTCAAGTGGGAGTGACAGGAGTGATTCAAAAGAGATCAAGGAAGCGAAAGACTACAAGTAAGTTCCTTCATCTCACCTATCTACTATAGGAAAAGGTTAAACTACTTTCTTTCTATTGTTCTAGGTGTAGTCACCCACCTAGGGAAAATGCGTTTATCCGTAGACACAAATTCCATATAATAGTGCCTCTCTACATGATATAATTCAACATACTCGAATTTTGCAATTTGTAACCTTATTCTCTGAGGAATTGAGGATTGAACCTATTGAGAGTTCTCTTGGAGATTGCATTCTTGTTGCATGGCTATCATCAAGTCTCCATAGAATGTTAACTACCCAATTTTTCATGGAATATCCAGCCAACCATTGCCACAAAGCTAAAAGTGCAACTTGATTATTTGTAGCACTTCCAAAGCCCCATGCATATTGTATCTCAATTTATGCATTGAGTATATATATAACCCCTCTTGTTCCTTCCTCCCTTGGGTTTCCTTTTGATGCTCCATCAAAAAATAATGAACATTTCCTCTTATTGTTCCTCCATTTTATAATGTCTTCAGGGTCCATCCTTATAACAAAGGACTTTCAAGTTGGAGGCTTATAAATAAAGCTACCAGCCTTATATGGATTTTGTCCAATTCATAACCAATCCTTATTTCTTTGTGATATATCAACCAATTCACGTGGTTCATATCCATGAGTAGAAATATATTCAAAAGGAAAATGAATTTCTTTGGTGGTCATGGAAGTTGAGATTCGATGAACTCCCTTGAATATTGCTTTGTTGCATGCCATCCAAAATGCCCAACACAAAAACTTGGGGAGAGCCATCTAGCATCTCATGGATAATGAGTTAGAGATTTCATGGCAAGGTATTTTGGATTTCCAACCCTCAAACATATATTTCCAACTATTTGAAATGTTTGTTATAGCACTGACATTTTCCAAGGAATTTTTCTGAACCTCTAGAGTAAAGGTGCACTATCTAAATATGTAAGGGATGTCTTCTTCAGCCTTCTCACACAAAACACATCGCGATGGATCTTGTATGTTCATTTTTTTAAGGCTATATGTAGTTAGGATCTTCCCACCAACCATTTCCCAGCAAAATATATTAATTTTTGGGAGATTTTTGGTTGAGGCCCCAAAGTCACTATGTTTTGCTATAGTGGAGAGTTTGGGAGCATCTAAATTTGACTTTAATTCGTTGTTGATGTTTTTTTATTTTTTTTGTTCAAAATTTGTATGTAGATCACCTTTTCTTAACATGTATTTTTGTATCTTAGATTTGAATTGTTCATTTATTCGTTTGATTTCACTGTATTTTCACTGTAAACTCCAAACATATATTTCATGCACTATAATTTCCTTCATAGTGTTTCGTCACAAAATTAAAAAATCATAAAGAGCCATTTTAGTCCATTTAAATCAGATTATATTTCTATTTAGGATTTCAATTTCTGTTGGGAATATCGTGTAAAATTCATGCATAATTCAAATTGTATTGGCTACACATTTAAATATGAACATTTGATGCATTTTACATTAAGCATAGGTTTTCGTAAGAAAGTACAAGATACGATAAGTAAATTCCATCCAAATCAAGTTTTCAGTTTTTGTTTTAAATTTTCATTTCCCCTGAGACTCTAGGTAATGGAAAGTGCCAACAATTCAAAATGACTTTGTTGGGCATGATTTGCACTAGTTTTGAGTTAGAGAATCCATGTGCCTTGTGTTTAACATGAATAATACAAAGGGTTCAAAGATTGGGTAAAATAGAGAACAAATATTAACAAAACGAAATGAGCAATTAAGATTTCATCTCTAAGAAAACATAGTGATTTGAATTTTGCATTTTCCACGAAGACCATGTAGAATTTCATCAAAATAAAAAATATACTCGTTCAACAATCATGGTAAATTCTATAAGAACTAAATAAAACAATCATATTTATTTATAATTTCATTTTCTTTCTACAATTATAAATGCATTCCACACAAAATCAAGTTTACAATATGAATCTACCATGAAAATTGTCTGTAATTGTATTAATATTTCTTAAAACACAAATTACAACATGGGTTATTAGAATTACAGGGAGAATATGAACTGACGACCCAAAACACACTTCAAAATTCCTCTTTAAATATGTTTGAAATTCCCAAAAACAACTACAAAAAAATGGATAGAGTTTCCCCTACACCCAAAAAACTCTCTCTCATTACATTAAAATTGGGCCCATATATAGGCACTCAAGACTCAAGACCCTAGCCCTCAAACACTAGTGGTATTTTTAAACCACTAGGAATATTTTACAAAAATTATGGCTATCTTGTCACTAACTTCATTTAGAAGTATCTAGAAAATAATGCAAGATGTAGGGTGGGTCCCATTTGATTTGGCTATAGTGGATTGTCGTTCTCTCTCTTTCCTGTATGTCGAGTTTTATTTTCTCTCTTACCTGGGTGTTGGCTGGTCTATGCAATGCCTTAGATGGGTTTCTAATGGTGCTAGCCTTGTTTGTGTTGAGGCTAGTGCCGATGATTGATGTCATGCCTACTATTGTTGTAGAGGTGTGGAAATTTAGCCTACCTCTGTGAGTAACATTGGTGCATATCTCCTCTAAATGGATAATTTATACAAATCCATCATACCTCTGCATTTCATTCCCAAGGGGATGTCATACAAATATGCATATAAAATTTTCCCTTCTAAAGTCGTGATTGTTTCATTGTCCATTTTACCTTTCTCTTTGAAGATGCTCCTTAACATGAACAAAACTTAAAAATAGCCTTCATACAAATTGACAATATCTTTTCCCTTTAGTGGGCGGTCCTCCTCCCTAAAAGCTCTTTGATCTTCCTTAATGTTGGTGAGGCTCTTCGTGGGGGGTTCCTCGGAATATAGATCCCCATTTCCATCAAACTGCAGTGGGAATTTACTTTTATATAGCACTTCACATCTGCCTTTAAAACCTTGTACTTCATTTGAAAGTGTCTTTTCTTTCTTTTCTACCAGTGTTAACATTTTGGTATCCTCTTCATCTAATTGGCCCTCGTAACCCACTAAGCTCTTCCAATATTTTCCTTGATGACCTCCTCCTTGGGATATGGTGAAGGAAGATTATGATCACTTTGGCCTTGGTAGGGAAGTTAGGGAAAGTGGTCCTAATTTCATTCATTTCCTTATGGGCCGTTTAGACAACTTCTATCTTCTCTTGGATAAACTCCATGTCATCTTAATTCTTATCCATTGTATTTATGATATTTTCCCATATGATTGTTTTAGAAAATTTGAAATGGGATTTGAATGGATGCTTCCTCTTCAAAACTTCCAATTCAATATCAATTTTCTCATTTTGTTCCTATTTCTAGTACATCTCCATCTTGGTACTATCAAGCTCTTCTTCTTTTTATTATGTTTTTCATGAATCATAGCGTCTCAGTATGCCTCTCAAGTTTTGTGTTGGAAATTATCATTGTGTACTCTGCTGGTTTATAATATATATATTAGATATTTCTATCACAACGATTTTCTTGACAGATTTCGCTATAAATTCCAAGTTTAGAAAAAATAAAGATGGTTTAGAATATTCTTATCATCTCTTTTTTTTCCTTTTGGTTGCCCATGCAAGGGTTTTCTGGTTAGTTAAATAATTTCTTCAATTACTTTCATTCCCAACAACTATGCTCATAGGTTTATTGAGAAAATGAACCCCCATAGTAATTATTATAGAGTCAACTTTTCAAGCTCAACCCTTCTGTTGAGCGTAATTATGAAAAGCTTCCTTGCTTCAATTTCTTCTTAGTTGAGTTAAACATAGGAATTTTTAGTGATAGTGGTTAATTGTGTGAGTAAATATAGGCTCTTTTTCTTAACCAAAATGGCTTCCTATCTTTCCTTCTCTCCACCTTCTTAGGACTAGGACCTAGTAACAAGGGACCTAGCCTTTACCCTACAAGTGGATATTATTGACCAAGCCTTTACCCTACAACTGGCTATTATTGACTAGGAACTGAACAACTCCAAGCTTCCTAGAGAGGAAATAACCTTCAGGTAACTGGAGAATCTTGTTACAAGCCCTTCCTTGTATATTTTATTCACTCACACTCAGTTTAATTTACCAATATTATCTACTGTTAAAAATTATACTTTATCTACTCCTGCATTGGAATTACAATTATATGTCATTCTGCAATTTTGTAGTTGATACAAAGTTTTTCCATGAATCTACTTCCTTATTTGTATCTAAACTATTTGCAGTAATGCATGGAAATTAAAAAAAAAAAAAACAAAAAGTTCTCTCGTTTTTTCTTTTCTATAGAATTATATAAATTTAAAAAAATCAAACTTTATTTTTATTATACAAAGATATTTATACTTTCAACAGATATCAAAGGTCTCTCCACCCAACCTCCCTTCCTTTCGAACCCTTCCTTCCAGATAGTTAAGGAAGATATTCCAACTTGTGATAACTGGTATGTGAACCTCAGGACCCCTGGTCAAGTCAAGTAATGTACCCTCGAATCATTTGAGGGTTCGACTCACTTTCAAATTCATCTCAAGAACACATCTAGGATCATAGTTTGTTTTTTGTCTCTATGGTGACAAGAACACCTCTAAAAGCATAGTTCTACTTTTGTCACTACAGTGACAAGAACAAACCTAGAAGCATAGTTCTCCTTTTGTCACTATAGTGACAAATTTTGGCGTTTTCCATTTAGTTTCCATATCCTCAAGCTTCTCGTGTAGCCATCCCCAAATTTTTCCCCTCATAGTCCCTTTTATCTCTAGGAACGAGAAGAAACCAAGAACAATAACTCATTCTAACAATCTCAAAAGTAATAAAGAAAATAGTAACACATTTCTTAATTTCTTATTTATTTATCTATTGTTTTGTGTTTCACAACCATAACCCTTTAAGTCATTATATTATTCTCATACATTAATATTAAAACAAAGTTCCTATTTACTACCACTTTAGCAACTATCACAATTTACTAAGTCATAAGGAGTAAAAACATTTTACTATGGGGTGTTACAAAGCTTCATATGCTTCAATTAATAGTCAAGTTAAAACATATATAAATATAATAGGTAAAATATAAACAAAAGTTAGATTAAAACATATATAAATATAATAGGTAAAATGTAAACAAAAGTAAAATTAAAGCATATCTAAATATAATAGATAAAATCTAAACAAAAGTCAAATAATTTTAGGTGAAAATGATTTATCTACGTCATCTTTATTTTATATGTATATATTAAATGGTATAAGTATAAATTACAAAACTATGAGCCCTAACAAAATTATGGCAGAAGAGTAATATATTAAATGAATATAAAGTATACATTCAAATCCATCCACTAAAAATGAATGGTTTAGTAAATTATAGACTTAAGTGATATTTATATATAATATTTAGTTTAATAGAAATTAAAAATCATAATTTAATAATATTTTAGTTGTGATTAATAAAAAATAAGTAAAATAACTAATATTTATGTAGGGTAGTTGAATTTGACTATAAAATTTTTACATAGTAATAAATTTGTTATGCAAATTATGTTGTGCTCCATTAAAATAAGTACTATAAAAATATAAATTATATTATAATGATTTGTTAAATATAAATATCTCGTACATGAAAACCATTAAATACTTTAACAATAATTAGAGTAAACAATATATATGAAAATATCCATTTATAACTAAAATTTAAAAATTATGAATAATTAAATCATGTGCCTTGGTTTTTTGATGAGGTTTTTTATGTATTCAAAATTATATTTTAAACAACAAGAAATTACAATCTTTCTAGAAATTGTATTTTGAGGTTCAAGCCAAAAATCATTTAGTCTATTAGATAGATTATACCAAATTAAATCATTTTGTTTGTTAGATAGAGTACCAAATTAAATTTAAGATATAACAAATTTATATTAATTAACGACCTTAAATTTCAACAACTAAAAATTAACAATGTAAAGAAATAATAAATGAATATTTATTTAATATTTTTCAAAATTTTCAACATAAATTATTATTAATAGATTATAATTTATATTAATTTCTAAAAATAATATTTAACAAACAAAACAATACTATTTAACACTTCAATATATTTGAGACATAGAATCAAACCTATAAATTATATTATTTTTAAAACCAAGATACATCTCTTTTAAGTCAAGGTCAATCATGCACCTAAAAAGATCAAATCTCTTCAGATGTAAAACTATTTTTAAAGTCAAAAAATTTTAAATCCTTTAGGTAAATAAAAAATTAAAATAAATCTAAACTAATAAACAAAACATTTATAAAGAAAACTTAACCAATTGAAATTCCAAACTAAAACTACACTCCAACTCAATTTTCTTATGGTTTTTGCCTACCAATAAAAGACTTTAAACTACGTGAATGTTTTTTCAATTTGGCTCCTACTACAGGGAATCGTTTATATAAGTTACGTTGGAACCAGTTGCTTATCTGGATGATCTGAGAGAGAGAGCGACTATGAGGTAGACAAAATGCAAATGCCATGTTATGGTTGATCACATTTTTGGTTAATTCTAGTTTAGAATGTTTATAAAATAGTCTATGTTTATGTTTTTGTATTTGTAATATATTAGTATAGATTTTTTTTAAGTATTTATCGAAAAAAGGTGGAGAGGAATTTAATTTCTTTAAATTCAATTTTTTTATGAGTAGACATTAATTAAATGTTTTGTATAGTTATTTAATCAATTTTTTTATCCTTGCATCTTTTAAAATTTTTATTTTGGTTTACATGAGAAAAAAATTCAACTTTTCATATTCGCTATATAATGAGCATCTTGGGTTAATAATTTTCATCTTTTTTTAATGGAAATTATTTTTTTCAAAAAGAACCAAAAATATTTATGCATGTAAAGATTATTTGATTTTGGAAATAATATTTAGTTTCATTTATGAGATTAATATTTAATGTTACTCAAATGTAGTATCTAGGTTTTGTATTAATATGTACAT
This sequence comes from Pinus taeda, assembly GCA_000404065.3. Taxonomy (NCBI): domain Eukaryota; kingdom Viridiplantae; phylum Streptophyta; class Pinopsida; order Pinales; family Pinaceae; genus Pinus; species Pinus taeda. The sequence continues at coordinate 18,042 of APFE030246455.1, forward strand.
TATATTGGTATATATAATAAACATTTGTAATTCAATTTGTGTTTGCTAAACTAAAGAACATAATTTAATATGGATATTTTAATTAGAAATATTATAAAACATCAATAATATCAATAATATTTCAATCACTCTTATCTCGAAATAAAATATTTCTATATCTATGTGAAGTCACATAATTTCATATCAACTTTAAAAAGAAATAAAGTAAAAAAAATTAAAAAATAAAGCAATTTTTCCCTCGTAAGAATAAGAATAACTAAAAATGATGAGTTTCATGTGACATTTAAAATAATAATAATGGAGGCGAGAAACTCATAATAAATTGAGTTGAGTGGCTCATTTTACAGCCTAGTGTGAAAGATATCTATATATGAGCAACCCACATTAAATTGGTTGTTTTGCTATTAATATGTTTTTAACTATACTTCAATTTTAATCTATCTTCAACAAGAACCGCCCCCTAGAGGTCGGAAACTACTTCCAATGGTTCTAGGGCTACTAACTTTCCCTTTTAACGGGGAGTTGCTATGGGAGCTCATGAAAGTTCCATGAGCTTTGTATGGGAACGTTCCCTTTTCACCAAGAGTCCCTAGAGGTGGGAAACCAGTTCCAATGGTTCTAGCACTACTAACTTTCCCTTTTAACAGGGAGTTGCTACGGGAGCTCATGAAAGTTCCATGAGCTTTATATGGGAAGTTCCATGATCACCGAAAGTTCCACGAGAACTTAGGAAAATTCCAGGAGATATGAAAGTTCCATGAGCTTTATATGGGAACGTTCCCTTTTCACCGAGAGTTGTAACGGGAACTTAGGAAAATTTCGGGAGATTTGAAGACTATTTCTTTTTAGTTTCAAGGTTCCCTCATGTTGGGGAATACAAAGCTTGTAGGGAAATTAGGTGAACTACCCACAAAACATGAGCCTATGTTGAAACCTTTGAAGGAAGAAAGGCCAAAGACATCCTTAACATTGATACCCTTAATTGAGAAAGTGGAGCAATATCTTGATGGGTTAAGGAAGCCTGTTCATGAGGCACCTCGATGTAAGCGTGATATGTGGGATATCATGGTGATGTGTATTTCCTTAGCTATTTATGTATATATATCTAATAAGATTGTGTGTGCATATTGTATGTTGTAATCAATGCTTAAACATTAGAGTTGCTTTATTTTTTCTCTTAAGAATAATTAGAAAACATATGTAAAACTGTTAGTGTGTGTGTTTCAAAGACTGATCATGTGTCAGAGAACTCATAATGAACTTGTCTATATATATATATATAAGGGACACATTGAGGGAGAGAAACACTTAGAGAATATATTTATATATAAGAGAGATTATATATTTATCATTTAGATATTTAAATTGATTTTAATATTTGAATATTTTGATTCAATATTAATTTTAAATATTATAAAAATTATATAATTATTAGAAAAATATTGTTACTTCTAAGTTCAGAGAAAAAATGTGGTGCGAGAAAGATTTATTAGGTAAAAGAAAATTAAAATATTATAATGAGGTCATCAACTCCATCTTAGAAGATCAAAAGTATCTCTCTATTTTAACTAGCTAAAAGAAGAAAAGTAATATAGCCAAGATTAGAATGAACTCTCATGAGCTCGATAGTGAAATAGGTGTCATGAGCTCGATAGTGAAATAGGTGGTTGGGTAGTTCCTAAAACACCATGGATGGAAAGGATCTACGATCATTGTGAGAATGTGAACATCAAGGATGAAAATCATTTCCTCATGGTTGGGTAGTTCCTAAAACACCATGGATGGAAAGGATCTGCCATCATTGTGAGAATGTGAACATCAAGGATGAAAATCACTTCCTCATGGTTGGACAATTCCTAAAACACCATGGATGGAAAGGATCTGCCATCATTGTGAGAATATGAACATCAAGGATGAAAATCAACTCCTCTTAGAGTCCCCCGTCTACAACCACATTAGATCTCAGTTTCATAATCCTTGTTGCAATACTCACTTTCCTAGCCTTTTACATTGTCAAAATTATAGTGAGCTCACGAGGCTTCTCTCCAAGCTTTTTGAGCACAGGAATAAAATCTTAAATCAAACTAAATAAGTAGTTTTCTCTCCAAGCTTTTTGAGCACAGGAATAAAATCTTAAATCAAACTAAATAAGTAGTTTCTTTAGGTCCGATAAACCAAAGTTGGGTCTCAGTTGATGTTAACCATCATCATTATCATCATCAATCAAGAAAATATTTTTACTTTTTTATTATATAATATTACCGCTCCCAATTAGACATTTCTTGTAAATTTTGAGGAAACCTCTACCCATCCTGACACCTGTACCCAAGTTCCCAAAACCTCATGCAACATAGATATTAATTCATATTAAAATATTCTATTCATAATTCACATTAGAAATCTTTTAGTGTTGTATATAGTAAAATATAATATGAATTAATATTGAAGTATACTTAAAAATATATTAATATCAAAAGAATGTTTTGATGCTCCATAATAAAATGACTCAATGCACATGTTATATAAAATATTTTATAAATTGTTTTAAAATATTATGTATATATCACATAAATATATTAGAATAAATAATTATTTATGGTTAAAAAGTTTAAAGTGCTGCCAATATTTTATAGTTTAATCATTTTTAAGTATATGAATTTTTTTGGAAACTTTTATAGCATCTAAAAATAAAAATAGATATTGATTTTTGTACTCCCAAAAATGTGTTTGCATGTCAAGAAATGTGATTCCTCTTAGCTCATGCTAAAACCTTTTCTAAACAAAGAAATACTTAATGTAGAAAATATGGTGAATAAAATATTTCAATAGTCATGTTAAGTAATATATATATGTATATATATATATCCACTATTTTTGTTTTGGAATTGTAAACTTTCATTTATGTATCCAAGTGATGTTAAAAACATTTATTTAAACAATGAAAAAGTACACATATTTAATCTTACTTTATAAGCTTGATTGAAAAACATTAGTCAATATGATTAATTTTAATTAAAAACATTATAAAACATCAATAATATCATTTTTAGCATGTTCAGTTCATTTAGTATCAAAGAAATATAGGAAAAATATTTCGCTTTTACTTTTGTTCCTAAACAAAATTTTTTTACATCTATATTAAATTACATAATTTTATATTAATTAAAAAAAATCAATTATTTTTTAATAAAAATAAAATCAATTTGACATTTAAAATAATAATAAACATTTAGCTATCCATCCTTGCATAAAAGTTCACCAAAAAAAAAAAATATATAAAATAAAAAACATAAGAAAACTTAAAAAATGTTTATATATAAAATATTATAAGAAAATAAGAAACATAACAAAACTTTCAAATTCATAAAATAAGTCTCTCAAACTTAACAAACTCTGAACGACCTAAAAATAATCCCGTTCCCGTTTTACAAACTCCGAAGCTTGACTGACTGGACATGATGTTCCTAGCTGCTTTCACATTGGCGCTCAACTGATTGGCCATCATGTTCGTCCTCCTCATCATGTTCCTTACTGTTATGAATGACAACGAGTACTTCCATCTGTCAAAGCAAAGAAAATCCCCCACCTTCAATTTTTTACCCTTCACAAAGCTTTTCCATGTAGTGATCAACACATAGTGATGGCTTTTCTTCCAGCGAGTCTAACAGAAAGAACTGCCCCAACCTGTGCTTATCGTCATTGAATACGAACTTCTTTGTCTCTCCTGCTCCTCATGCAGATGTTTTGGAATGATCAACCTTTGAACCTTGCCTACATCACTCTTCCTCACCTTTTTACTGAAGAGTTCTCGCTTCCTCTGTATATCAGCACCATCGCCATCATCATTATTGTTAGGGTGGCGCTGGTTTAAGTCTCCTTAAATTCTTGTTGTCCAAATATATCTGATCATATCCAGTATCTTCCAGTTGCTGTACATGTCCTCAAATTTGATTTCCTTGCTGTAATATTCATGGCTGAAAATGTTCAAGGGCCTTGCACCTGGGGTTTTCTGAGATTGAGGCTGTCCCTGTAATATTCTATTGCTACCTTATCTTCACTATCAAATCTACCCAACCAAATTTTATTTACAGTTACTCCGATAAACAGCTACGTAACGCGATTTACGCCGAGATGAGTGCCCGGCAATTCTCTTACAGAGGAGCATTTTCTGGGAGTAACCCTAAATGGGGAACTACGATTCCCGTAACCCAAAAAAATGTTTGGTTGACCACATTTTATAGCGAAGAAAACTCCATGATTACGGCAAGAAAACTCCATACTGCTACCTTCTTCTATATATTACAAGCAGTTTTGGGGAGGAGCAGTTGCGGAGGAATTTTGGGGAGGAGCAGTTGCAAACGAATTTTGGGGAGGAAATTTGGAAGCCATGGTTGTAGAGGTAGAGGCAGAGAATGAAACTGAGGTTGCCTGTATCCTCATCCGCTGGGGCGCAAAGCGTAGGCGCTCCACCATAGGGAGAGAGGAGAGCCGTCTCAGTGGCGACGCCGAGTCAATGGTTCGTAAGAGGAATGAGAGAGCTTGTGAGCATCAACACAGTGCCCCAGAGCGCGGCCTCCCACCCAAGCGCTCCACCATAGGGACAGGGGAGAGCGGTGCGAGTGCAACGCCTACCACCTAATTCGCTTCCTGGCAACTCAAAAGTTAGTGATTCCTAATTTGTTGCTTCTTATTCCTAATCTGTTAGTGTTTATGGTTGTGTGTTGTTTTGATTTTGTATTTATGGTTGTGAGTTGTTACTGATTCAGAGTAAAAGACATCGTAGGAAAAGAACACCGAAGAGAAGCCTTTACAACTGCTTTTAAGGTAGATCACTTGTTACTTTCTATATATGCACTCTCTCAGTGTATTAACAACTTTGTGCAAAAGTAAATTAGTGAGCTTTTACCTTTGCACAAAATTGTTAATACACTGACAGAGCGCATATATAGTAAGTGACAAGTGATCTACCTTAAAAGCAGTTGTAAAGGCTTCTATTCGGTGCTCCTTTCCTGCGATGTCTTTTACTCTGAATCAGTAACCACCTACAACCATAAATACAAAATCAAAACAACACAACCATAAATACTAACAGATTAGGAATAAGAAGCAACATATTAAAAATCACTAACTTTTGAGTGGCCAGGAAGCGAATTAGGTGGTAGGCGGCGCTCTGGGTCACTGTGTTGAAGCTCACAAACGCTCTCATCCACTGATTCGGCGTTGCCACTCGCACCGCTCTCCCCTGTCCCTATGGTGGAGCGCTTAGGTGGGAGGCCGCGCTCTGGGGCACCGTGTTGATGCTCACAAGCTCTCTCGTTCCTCTTACGAACCATTGACTCGGCGTCGCCACTGAGACGGCTCTCCCCTCTCCCTATGGTGGAGCGTCTGGGCTTTGCGGCCGAACGGATGAGGATACCGGCAACCTCAGTTTCATTTTCTACCTCTACCTCTACAACCATGGCTTCCAAATTTCCTCCCGAAAATTAGTCTGCAACTGCTCCTCCCCAAAATTCCTCCGCAACTGCTCCTCCCCAAAATTGCTTGTAATATATAAAAGAAGGGAGCAGTATGGAGTTTTCTAAGCTTCCTAGCCATGATTACGGCAAGAAAATCAAATTCCAGGACATGTATGACGACGAGGTCATACTGCATATGATTTCCTTGCTGTAATATTCATGGCTGAGAATGTTCAAGGGCCCTTGCATCTGGGGTTTTCCGAGCTTGAGGCTGTCCCTGTAATATTCTATTGCTACCTTATCTTCACTATCAAATCTACCCAACCAAATTTTATTGACAGTTACTCCGATAAACAGCTACGTAACGCGATTTACGCCGAGATGAGTGCCCGGCAATTCTCTTACAGAGGAGCATTTTCTCGGAGTAACCCTAAATGGGGAACTACGATTCCCGTAACCGAAAAAAATGTTTGGTTGACCACATTTTATAGCGAAGAAGAGGCAGCAAAGGAATATGACAGTGCCATCCTTAAGCTTAGAAAACTCCATGATTACGGCAAGAAAACTCCATACTGCTCCCTTTTTCTGTATATTACAAGCAATTTTGGGGAGGAGCAGTTGCGGAGGAATTTTGGGGAGGAGCAGTTGCATACGAATTTTGGAGAGAAAATTTGGAAGCCATGGTTGTAGAGGTAGAGGTAGAGAATGAAACTGAGGTTGTCGGTATCCTCATCCGCTGGGGCGCAAAGCGTAGGCGCTCCACCATAGGGAGAGGGGAGAGCCGTCTCAATGGCCACGCCTAGTCAATGGTTCGTAAGAGGAATGAGAGAGCTTGTGAGCATCAACACAGTGCCCCAGAGCGCGGCCTCCCACCCAAGCGCTCCACCATAGGGACAGGGGAGAGCGGTGCGAGTGGCAACGCAGAATCAGTGGATGAGAGAGCTTGTGAGCTTCAACACAGGGACACAGAGCGCCGCATACCACCTAATTCGCTTCCTGGCAACTCAAAAGTTAGTGATTCCTAATCTGTTGCTTCTTATTCCTAATCTGTTAGTATTTATGGTTGTGGGTTTTTTTGATTTTGTATTTATGGTTGTGCAAAGGTAAATTAGTGAGTTTTTACGTTTGCACAAAGTTGTTAATACACTGACAGAGTGCATATATAGTAAGTGACAAGTGATCTACCTTAAAAGCAGTTGTAAAGGCTTCTCTTCGGTGCTCCTTTCTTACTATGTATTTTACTCTGAATCAGTAACCACCCACAACCATAAATACAAAATCAAGACAACCCACAACCATAAATACTAACAGATTAGGAATAAGAAGCAACATATTAGGAATCACTAACTTTTGAGTCGCCAAGAAGCGAATTAGGTGGTAGGCGGCGCTCTGGGTCAGTGTGTTGAAGCTCACAAGCTCTCTCATCCACTGATTCTGCGTTGCCACTCGCACCGCTCTCCCCTGTCCCTATGGTGGAGCGATTAGGTGGGAGGCCACGCTCTGGGGCACTGTGTTGATGCTCACAAGCTCTCTCATTCCTCTTACGAACCATTGACTCGGCATCGCCACTGAGACGTCTTTCCCCTCTCCCTATGGTGGAGCGCCTGCGCTTTGCGCCCGAGCGGATGAGGATACCAGCAACCTCAGTTTCATTCTCTACCTCTACCTCTACAACCATGGCTTCCAAATTTCCTCCCCAAAATTCGTCTGCAATTGCTCCTCCCCAAAATTCCTCCGCAACTGCTCCTCCCCGAAATTGCCTGTAATATATAGAAGAAGGGAGCAGTATCGAGTTTTCTAAGCTTCCTAGCCATGATTACAGCAAGAAAATCAAATTCCAGGACATGTATGACGACGAGGTCATACTGCATATGATCCGACATTAAACATCATTCCTACAACAATAATTGATCCGACATTAAACATCATTCCTACAACAATAATTAAGCAGGTTGAAGGTTTCAGCAGATCAATTAGGTTATAATGCAAGGCAGCACCAGACCAATAATGGTAATGAGGATGGTGGCGATATAGACAAAACTTCTGTTCAGTAAGAAACACATTTGAAAGATTAACGATTCCAATGAAAATTGAACTCTTCTGAAACGTGCAAATCAGATGTTAAAAATATTGTTACAATATTTGCAAAACTCAATGCCACATTCAAGGAGGGAAGGAAAATACAATATTTGCTTATTTTATGAGTTTGAGTATTTAGTTGTGTTTAGCATTGTTGGTTTAAGAAAACCTACATACTTCTCTTTCTAGTTCATCATAGAGGATGTATTTATGGTTTGCATGGTTTGAGAAAAATTGGACAAAGAACTCCGTTACAGTATAGAAGTCATTGAGATTTTTATTAAAAATTTTAATTTAATAAAAGCGAACGGGAAATTTATTACAAATACCTGTAGATCTTATTCACTGAGAGTTCAGGAACGAAACCAAAAACGAGAGCCCGAACGAAGCCTGTTTGAAAGGCAGTTTTATTCACGCGTGTATCATTGGTAGAATGCCATGCTTTAAAGGGTTATGCAAAGTGCCTCCTCAGTTTTCCTGGACACCGAGCGTTATCGTCAGTACAAATCTATGAGTTTTCCCGGACACCGAAGCGTTAAGCGTTATCATCAGTACAAATCTATCAGTTTTCCCGGACACCGAAGCGTTATCGTCAGTACAAATCTATCAAATTGAGTGAAGATAATAACGGTCAGATCGCCGAAAGATTGGCGACTGTGTCTGTACTTTTCGGGTCATTATATCACGCACACATCACTAACTCTGGTGCACTCTCTTTTCTGCCCTGAAGATTTTCATATTATTTTTGTCAAAACAAAATACAAATTTAAAAGAGACCTCTTTTTTTTTTTTAAAAGAGATTTGTATTCGCAGAAATTAAATTACTAAAAATTCAAAAAATATCTAATCTCTTTTTTCATTGTAAGAAATATCTGCATTTTTAGAGATTTAATCTCTCTCAATTTTTGGTGATTTAATTTTACCTTTTAAATATGTTATATTCAACATAAATACCATGCAGTGCTCATAAACATGGAGCTCAAAAACCACTATTAACTTCATTGGATATTTATTTTAATTACATAAATTTTATCTTAATTAATAATTTTATTATTTTCTTTGTTTTATTTATTTATCCAATATAATATTAGAGAATAAGAATATTTAAAAGGAATCATATTACATTATATTAGCCTTTTGGTGTTAATTGATTCAATGGCATAACCTTTTACATATACAACTGAATATTCATTAGTTGAATTCAAAAATATTTAAAAAAAACTTATGATTGTATTGTTTGCATTGTATTGTTTCTTGGTTACGGTTTTATGATTTACGGTTGGTTGCTGAACGAAGATTATAATTTAACATATATAAAGGAGTTATATAACTGTTAATTATATAAATTAGTTTGGCTGTTAAAGAATTAAGAAAACACAGTTTAAGGAAGTTAAATTGGTGTTGGAAGTTTTATAGAGGCGTAGCCCACTTTGCCCGAAACCCGGAAAAGGTGGTGCCGCACCCCCGTATTCTCGAAAAAAAGATATAGGGGCGTGACACCGCACTCTGGGGCACCGTGTTGATGCTCACAAGCTCTCTCGTTCCTCTTACGAACCATTGACTCGGCGTCGCCACTGAGACGGCTCTCCCCTCTCCCTATGGTCAGCGTCTAGGCTTTGCGGCCGAACGGATGAGGATACCGGCAACCTCAGTTTCATTTTTTACCTCTACCTCTACAACCATGGCTTCCAAATTTCCTCCTGAAAATTAGTCTGCAACTGCTCCTCCCCAAAATTCCTCCGCAACTGCTCCTCCCCAAAATTGCTTGTAATATATAAAAGAAGGGAGCAGTATGGAGTTTTCTAAGCTTTCTAGCCATGATTACGGCAAGAAAATCAAATTCTAGGACATGTATGACGACGAGGTCATACTGCATATGATTTCCTTGCTGTAATATTCATGGCTGAGAATGTTCAAGGGCCCTTGCATCTGGGGTTTTCCGAGCTTGAGGCTGTCCCTGTAATATTCTATTGCTACCTTATCTTCACTATCAAATCTACCCAACCAAATTTTATTGACAGTTACTCCGATAAACAGCTACGTAACGCGATTTACGCCGAGATGAGTGCCCGGCAATTCTCTTACAGAGGAGCATTTTCTCGGAGTAACCCTAAATGGGGAACTACGATTCCCGTAACCCAAAAAAATGTTTGGTTGACCACATTTTATAGCGAAGAAGAGGCAGCAAAGGAATATGACAGTGCCATCCTTAAGCTTAGAAAACTCCATGATTACGGCAAGAAAACTCCATACTGCTCCCTTTTTCTGTATATTACAAGCAATTTTGGGGAGGAGCAGTTGCGGAGGAATTTTGGGGAGGAGCAGTTGCATACGAATTTTGGAGAGAAAATTTGGAAGCCATGGTTGTAGAGGTAGAGGTAGAGAATGAAACTGAGGTTGTCGGTATCCTCATCCGCTGGGGCGCAAAGCGTAGGCGCTCCACCATAGGGAGAGGGGAGAGCCGTCTCAATGGCCACGCCGAGTCAATGGTTCGTAAGAGGAATGAGAGAGCTTGTGAGCATCAACACAGTGCCCCAGAGCGCGGCCTCCCACCCAAGCGCTCCACCATAGGGACAGGGGAGAGCGGTGCGAGTGCAACGCCTACCACCTAATTCGCTTCCTGGCAACTCAAAAGTTAGTGATTCCTAATTTGTTGCTTCTTATTCCTAATCTGTTAGTGTTTATGGTTGTGTGTTGTTTTGATTTTGTATTTATGGTTGTGAGTTGTTACTGATTCAGAGTAAAAGACATCGTAGGAAAAGAACACCGAAGAGAAGCCTTTACAACTGCTTTTAAGGTAGATCACTTGTTACTTTCTATATATGCACTCTCTCAGTGTATTAACAACTTTGTGCAAAAGTAAATTAGTGAGCTTTTACCTTTGCACAAAATTGTTAATACACTGACAGAGCGCATATATAGTAAGTGACAAGTGATCTACCTTAAAAGCAGTTGTAAAGGCTTCTATTCGGTGCTCCTTTCCTGTGATGTCTTTTACTCTGAATCAGTAACCACCTACAACCATAAATACAAAATCAAAACAACACAACCATAAATACTAACAGATTAGGAACAAGAAGCAACATATTAAAAATCACTAACTTTTGAGTGACCAGGAAGCGAATTAGGTGGTAGGCGGCGCTCTGGGTCACTGTGTTGAAGCTCACAAACTCTCTCATCCACTGATTCGGCGTTGCCACTCGCACCGCTCTCCCCTGTCCCTATGGTGGAGCGCTTAGGTGGGAGGCCGCGTGTAACGCCCTGGGAACCGGGCGCTCCGCACGACAGCGGGTGGCCCGAACGTCGACGAACGACGTCCCCACCCAACGTTCCGGTTGAACGACCCGGCACGACTAAACACACAACCGGTGGATCGGAGGAGACACACGGGCAGCATCGGCGGACAGCGGAGGTGGAACGCCCGAACGAATACAAGTTTGGCACGAGAGAGATGGGCGGTGGGAGACACGAACGGGCACCCACCCAAGTGCTGAACGAACGATATACACAAGGGCGGGTCTACAAGGCGACCGGCGGAAAGGGGCGACAGTTCGAACGACAGCCCACCCGGGCGGAACGACTATGTAGGCGGGACGACACGGAGGGTGCCCGCCCGAACGAACAAGGCAACCGGCGAACGATAGGGCGGAACGAACAGCGAGGGGACGTGCGACATGGGCAGACCCGAACAGCAAGGCACGCGACGTGGGCATGAGGACCGAACAGCGGGCAGTGCGACATGGGCAAGGACCAAACGACACAAACCATTATGCGACGCGGACCACACATAGATCGGGCGCACGGGAGATGAAAGGGCGGTTATGTTATATCGTGGGCGTGGGCGGCCATATGAAATAGGCCGACCCGCCCTGAACGATAAACAACACGCCACCCGAATGAAACTACACGTCAGCCAAGAGAATTGGGGCGGCGTTCAACTAAACAGGAGTCGGCTTGAGTAACCGACACTCCACTAAGATGAGCGTGAGGCATTATAAATATGGAGGACACTCATTCAACAAAGGCATCAAGCAATCCAAGCTTCGATCTATCACTCAAGCATTCGGTCTTCGCTACACCTTCGAATAACAACTCTTAGGCGACGATGTGAAGGAAGACTTCGGCTTTCAGGCGGAAGGAAGTGGTCGGGACTGTTTCGGTATTGGACAGGTCGAACGAAGGGTGAACGAACAGTGAAGAACGCACTTGGGCGGAGACAGAGGTCCGAACGAATCGGGCAGACTGAGCGCTCGGTTGGACGGTTGGTTGGGTCGACGAGATCCCGAACGGGACTGTTGTAAATGACCGGGGGTCGTGCAGGTTGACTGTCCAAGAGTTGTGACGACCAGACGGCACACACGAAGTTGTAATTGTAAAACTGTGATTTGGAATAAAGAAACGGTTTTCAGAGGTGCCACCCGGTTTTGGGTCGGACCTCCTCTATATTGGTGTTATGTTTCTGGGTTACGGTTTTATGATTTACGGTTGGTTGCTGAACGAAGATTATAATTTAACATATATAAAGGAGTTATATAACTGTTAATTATATAAATTAGTTTGGCTGTTAAAGAATTAAGAAAACACAGTTTAACGAAGTTAAATTGGTGTTGGAAGTTTTATAGAGGCGTAGCCCACTTTGCCCGAAACCCGGCAAAGGTGGTGCCGCACCCCCATATTCTCGAAAAAAAGATATAGGGGCGTGACAGATGGCATCAGAGCTCGGTTGGAGCTGGTGAACGAAACGGTTACAGGGAAGAAGAGTGCACGGTTGGCAGGAGAACAGGTCGACAGGTGCGCCGAACGAACGAAGATCGGTTGAAGACCGGTTGAAAGGAACGCAGGTGTCACGTTCGGTATGGGACGAACAGGTGACAAATGCGCACGGGTAAAAGGAGGACCGAACAAGTCGGGTCAGCAGAGGACCGGACTTTCAGGTGAACACGAAAGGGTGATTGCCGCCACGGATCAGGTGATGTACGAGTTACAAAGGCACTTGGACGAATGGAGGTTGAAATCCGCCGAATTGGAAACCGAGCTCGAACAGGCTCGGGAAAACTTCGAAAGACTAACAGGAGAATCGGACAAGCTTGCGGAACGATGCCAATGGGCACTCAGACTTAGCAAGGAAGAATTAAGAAGGACGGACTGTCGGGGGATTTTTGAAGAAAGAAGCCGGTTAAGAGGAGCACGATCCCAGATGGAGGCCGAAGCCGAACGAATCGACGAGGAGATAAAGAGGAGACTCTTTGTGATAACCAAGGAATTCAAAAAAGCCAGAAAGACGATAACTCAGATCGGTGAAACCGAGAGTTCCAACCACTTGGCAAACAGGACACTACCCGAAGATGATCAGAACACGGTGATGAAAGAGCTTGGGACGAAGCAAGCCAAGACAGGACCAGGTTCATCAAGGAAACAGGATGAGGTCGCAGTTAAAGAGCGCATGAGGTGCTGGAGCTGCGGAGGCTCTCACACGAAGAAAGTTTGCCCTTCTAGGAGGAGAAGGCAAACTGCGAAACAAAGCATGATAACTCAATCCCACTTGGACAGAACGAGAAGTCCGTCAAGGCGATTGGAGTTGACAGAGAAGAAACAGCCCAAGGAAGGCACGAATGAAAAAGAGGCCGAACTATTTGCGGAAGACAGACGCAAGGCAAAATCGAGAAGGGACAATGGACCCTTGAAACCGAACCTTGCGAACGTGGTCGTGCGAAAGAAAAAGGTGGCAACCTTGAACAAAGGTCAAAGGCCGCGCCGAGGGCAAACGGGAGTTAAGAAACAGGGTGAAACAAAAGAGACCGAGCGTGCAGGTGGGACGGCACGATATCGGCCTGAGATAGAAGCAAGATTGAAGAAGTGGAGAAACACACGGAAGAAGTATCTCCGACAGTTGAAGAGGAAGGACACGGGTGAGCCACCAGACTCACCCCGGTCGAAGTTGACTTAAACGAAGGCGAGGGGGGGCTCACCGTTGGCTGCTCAAGGCAATGGGCCCGAAAGGAGATTGAGCAGGTTGGTCCGATAGGCAACAGAATTGTGGGGTTCCCACACGGATTGAGCCAGGGACCGAAACGATAAGTGTTGCTTAACACTTGCGCAGGAAATCCATACATGATGACTTGGAGGCTGGAAGTATTGAGGAGCCGAGTCGATGTCTAAATTCCGACTTGGTGTAGTATGGGATGCACACTCCCGGACCGTGCACAGGATTGCGAAACGAGAGGGCGACTTGATATGGAAGGCCGAAGAGGGCATGATGGTGTGGAAGTTGTCGAGGTCGACAACGGAATAAGGTGGGGGAGGATGTAACGCCCTGGGAACCGGGCGCTCCGCACGACAGCGGGCGGCCCGAACGTCGACAAACGACGTCCCCACCCAACGTTCCGGTTGAACGACCCGGCACGACTAAACACACAACCGGTGGATCGGAGGAGACACACGGGCAGCATGGGCGGACAACGGAGGTGGAACGCCCGAACCAATACAAGTTTGGCACGAGAGAGATGGGCGGTGGGCGACACGAACGGGCACCCACCCAAGTGCTGAACGAACGATATACACAACGGCGGGTCTACAAGGCGACCGGCGGAAAGGGGCGACAGTTCGAACGACAGCCCACCCGGGCGGAACAGCTATGTAGGCGGGACGACACGGAGGGCGCCCGCCCGAACGAACAAGGCAACCGGCGAACGATAGGGCGGATCGAACAGCGAGGAGACGTGCGACATGGGCAGACCCGAACAACAAGGCACGCGACGTGGGCATGAGGACCGAACAGCGGGCAGTGCGACATGGGCAAGGACCAAACGACACAAACCATTATGCGACGCGGACCACACATAGATCGGGCGCACGGGAGATGAAAGGGCGGTTAAGTTATATCGTGGGCGTCGGCGGCCATATGAAATAGGCCGACCCGCCCTGAACGATAAACAACACGCCACCCGAACGAAACTACACGTCGGCCAAGAGAATTTGGGCGGCGTTCAACTAAACGGGAGTCGGCTTGAGTAACCGAAACTCCACCAAGATGAGCGTGAGGCATTATAAATATGGAGGACGCTCATTCGACAAAGGCATCAAGCAATCCAAGCTTCGATCTATCACTCAAGCATTCGGTCTTCGCTACACCTTCGCACAACAGCTCTTAGGCGACGATGTGAAGGAAGACTTCGGCTTTCAGGCGGAAGGAAGTGGTCGGGACTGTTTCGGTATTGGACAGGTCGAACGAAGGATGAACGAACAGTGCAGAACGCACTTGGGCGGAGACAGAGGTCCGAACGAATCGGGCAGACTGAGCGCTCGGTTGGACGGTTGGTTGGGTCGACGAGATCCCGAACAGGACTGTTGTAAACGACCGGGGGTCGTGCAGGTTGACTGTCCAAGAGGTGTGACGACCAGACGGCGCACACGAAGTTGTAATTGTAAAACTGTGATTTGGAATAAAGAAATGGTTTTCAGAGGTGCCACCCGGTTTTGGGTCGGACCTCCTCTATATTGGTGTTATGTTTCTTGGTTACGGTTTTATGATTTACGGTTGGTTGCTGAACGAAGATTATAATTTAACATATATAAAGGAGTTATATAACTTTTAATTATATAAATTAGTTTGGCTGTTAAAGAATTAAGAAAACACAGTTTAAGGAAGTTAAATTCGTGTTGGAAGTTTTATAGAGGCGTAGCCGACTTTGCCCGAAACCCGGCAAAGGTGGTGCCGCACCCCCATATTCTCGAAAAAAAGATATAGGGGCGTGACAGATGGTATCAGAGCTCGGTTGGAGCTGGTGAACGAAACGGTTACAGGGAAGAAGAGTGCATGGTTGGCAGGAGAACAGGTCGACAGGTGCGCCGAACGAACGAAGATCGGTTGAAGACCGGTTGAAAGGAACGCAGGTATCACATTCGGTATGGGACGAACAGGTGACAAATGCGCACGGGTAAAAGGAGGACCGAACGAGTCGGGTCAGCAGAGGACCGGACTTTCGGGTGAACACGAAAGGGTGATTGCCACCACGGATCAGGTGATGTACGAGTTACAAAGGCACTTGGAAGAATGGAGGTTGAAATCCGCCGAATTGGAAACCGAGCTCGAATAGGCTCGGGGAAGCTGCGAAAGACTAAAAGGAGAATCGGACAAGCTTGCGGAACGATGCCAATGGGCACTCAGACTTAGCAAGGAAGAATTAAGAAGGACGGACTGTCGGGGGATTTTTGAAGAAAGAACCTGGTTAAGAGCAGCACGATCCCAGATGGAGGCCGAAGTCGAATGAATCGATGAGGAGATAAAGAGGAGACTCGTTGTGATAACCAAGGAATTTGAAAAAGCCAGAAAGACGATAACTCAGATCGGTGAAACCGAGAGTTCCAACCACTTGGCAAACAGGACACTACCCGAAGATGATCAGAACACGGTGACGAAAGAGCTTGGGACGAAGCAAGCCAAGACAGGACCAGGTTCATCAAGGAAACAGGATGAGGTCGCAGTGAAAGAGCGCATGAGGTGCTGGAGCTGCGGAGGCTCTCACACGAAGAAAGTTTGCCCTTCTAGGAGGAGAAGGCAAACCGCGAAACAAAGCATGATAACTCAATCCCACTTGGACAGAACGAGAAGTCCGTCAAGGCGATTGGAGTTGACAGAGAAGAAACGGCCCAAGGAAGGCACGAATGCAAAAGAGGCCGAACTATTTGTGGAAGAAAGACGCAAGGCAAAATCGAGAAGGGACAATGGACCCTTGAAACCGAACCTTGCGAACGTGGTCGTGCGAAAGAAAAAAGTGGCAACCTTGAACGAAGGTCAAAGGCTACGCCGAGGGCAAACGGGAGTTAAGAAATAGGGTGAAACAAAAGAGACCGAGCGTGCAGGTGGGACGGCACGATATCGGCCTGAGATAGAAGCAAGATTGAAGAAGTGGAGAAACACACGGAAGAAGTATCTCCGACAGTTGAAGAGGAAGGACACGGGTGAGCCACCAGACTCACCCCGGTCGAAGTTGACTTAAACGAAGGCGAGGGGGGGCTCACCGTTGGCTGCTCAAGGCAGTGGGCCCGAAAGGAGATTGAGCAGGTTGGTCCGATAGGCAACAGAATTGTGGGGTTCCCACACGGAATTGAGCCAGGGACCGAAACGATAAGTGTTGCTTAACACTTGTGCAGGAAATCCATACATGATGGCTTGGAGGTTGGAAGTATTGAGGAGCCGAGTCGATGTCTAAATTCCGACTTGGTGTAGTATGGGATGCACACTCCCAGACCGTGCACAGGATTGCGAAACGGGAGGGCGACTTGATATGGAAGGCCGAAGAGGGCATGATGGTGTGGAGGTTGTCGAGGTCGACAACGGAATAAGGTGGGGGAGGATGTAACGCCCTGGGAACCGGGCGCTCCGCACGACAGCGGGCGGCCCGAACGTCGACGAACGACGTCCACACCCAACGTTCCGGTTGAACGACCCGGCACGACTAAACACACAACCGGTGGATCGGAGCAGACACACGGGCAGCATGGGCGGACAGCGGAGGTGGAACGCCCGAACGAATACAAGTTTGGCACGAGAGAGATGGGCGGTGGGCGACATGAACGGGCACCCACCCAAGTGCTGAACGAACGATATACACAAGGGCGGGTCTACAAGGCGACCGGCGGAAAGGGGCGACAGTTCGAACGACAGTGCACCCGGGCGGAACGGCTATGTAGGCGGGACGACACGGAGGGCGCCCGCCCGAACGAACAAGGCAACTGGCGAACGATAGGGCGGACCAAACAGCGAGGGGACGTGCGACATGGGTAGACCCGAACAGCAAGGCACGCGACGTGGGCATGAGGACCGAACAGCGGGCAGTGCGACATGGGCAAGGACCAAACGACACAAACCATTATGCGACGCGGACCACACATAGATCGGGCGCACGGGAGATGAAAGGGAGGTTAAGTTATATCGTGGGCGTGGGCAGCCATATGAAATAGGCCGACCCGCCCTGAACGATAAACAACACGCCACCCGAACGAAACTACACGTCGGCCAAGAGAATTGGGGCGGCGTTCAACTAAACGGGAGTTGGCTTGAGTAACCGACACTCCACCAAGATGAGCGTTAGGCATTATAAATATGGAGGATGCTCATTCGACAAAGGCATCAAGCAATCCAAGCTTTGATCTATCACTCAAGCATTCGGTCTTCGCTACACCTTCGCACAACAGCTCTTAGGCGACGATGTGAAGGAAGACTTCGGCTTTCAGGCGGAAGGAAGTGGTCGGGACTGTTTCGGTATTGGACAGGTCGAACGAAGGGTGAACGAATAGTGCAGAATGCACTTGGGCGGAGACAGAGGTCCGAACGAATCGGGCAGACTGAGCGCTCGGTTGGACGGTTGGTTGGGTCGACGAGATCCTGAACGGGACTGTTGTAAACGACCGGGGGTCGTGCAGGTTGACTGTCCAAGAGGTGTGACGACCAGACGGCACACACGAAGTTGTAATTGTAAAACTGTGATTTGGAATAAAGAAACGGTTTTCAGAGGTGCCACCCGGTTTTGGGTCGGACCTCCTCTATATTGGTGTTATGTTTCTTGGTTACGGTTTTATGATTTACGGTTGGTTGCTGAACGAAGATTATAATTTAACATATATAAAGGAGTTATATAACTGTTAATTATATAAATTAGTTTGGCTGTTAAAGAATTAAGAAAACACAGTTTAAGGAAGTTAAATTGGTGTTGGAAGTTTTATAGAGGCGTAGCCCACTTTGCCCGAAACACGGCAAAGGTGGTGCCGCACCCCCGTATTCTCGAAAAAAAGATATAGGGGCATGACACCGCGCTCTGGGGCACCGTGTTGATGCTCACAAGCTCTCTCGTTCCTCTTACGAACCATTGACTCGGCGTCGCCACTGAGACGGCTCTCCCCTCTCCATATGGTGGAGCGTCTGGGCTTTGCGGCCGAACGGATGAGGATACCGGCAACCTCAGTTTCATTTTCTACCTCTACCTCTACAACCATGGCTACCAAATTTCCTCCCGAAAATTAGTCTGCAACTGCTCCTCCCCAAAATTCCTCCGCAACTGCTCCTCCCCAAAATTGCTTGTAATATATAAAAGAAGGGAGCAGTATGGAGTTTTCTGAGCTTCCTAGCCATGATTACGGCAAGAAAATCAAATTCCAGGACATGTATGACGACGAGGTCATACTGCATATGATTTCCTTGCTGTAATATTCATGGCTGAGAATGTTCAAGGGCCCTTGCATCTGGGGTTTTCCGAGCTTGAGGCTGTCCCTGTAATATTCTATTGCTACCTTATCTTCACTATCAAATCTACCCAACCAAATTTTATTGACAGTTACTCCGATAAACAGCTACGTAACGCGATTTACGCCGAGATGAGTGCCAGGCAATTCTCTTACAGAGGAGCATTTTCTCGGAGTAACCCTAAATGGGGAACTACGATTCCCGTAACCCAAAAAAATGTTTGGTTGACCACATTTTATAGCGAAGAAGAGGCAGCAAAGGAATATGACAGTGCCATCCTCAAGCTTAGAAAACTCCATGATTACGGCAAGAAAACTCCATACTGCTCCCTTTTTCTGTATATTACAAGCAATTTTGGGGAGGAGCAGTTGCATGCGAATTTTGGAGAGAAAATTTGGAAGCCATGGTTGTATAGGTAGAGGTAGAGAATGAAACTGAGGTTGTCGGTATCCTCATCCGCTGGGGCGCAAAGTGTAGGCGCTCCACCATAGGGAGAGGGGAGAGTCGTCTCAATGGCCACGCCGAGTCAATGGTTCGTAAGAGGAATGAGAGAGCTTGTGAGCATCAACACAGTGCCCCAGAGCGCGGCCTCCCACCCAAGCGCTCCACCATAGGGACAGGGGAGAGCGGTGCGAGTGGCAACGCAGAATCAGTGGATGAGAGAGCTTGTGAGCTTCAACACAGGGACACAGAGCGCCGCATACCACCTAATTCGCTTCCTGGCAACTCAAAAGTTAGTGATTCCTAATCTGTTGCTTCTTATTCCTAATCTGTTAGTATTTATGGTTGTGGGTTTTTTTGATTTTGTATTTATGGTTGTGCAAAGGTAAATTAGTGAGTTTTTACGTTTGCACAAAGTTGTTAATACACTGACAGAGTGCATATATAGTAAGTGACAAGTGATCTACCTTAAAAGCAGTTGTAAAGGCTTCTCTTCGGTGCTCCTTTCTTACTATGTATTTTACTCTGAATCAGTAACCACCCACAACCATAAATACAAAATCAAGACAACCCACAACCATAAATATTAACAGATTAGGAATAAGAAGCAACATATTAGGAATCACTAACTTTTGAGTCGCCAAGAAGCGAATTAGGTGGTAGGCGGCGCTCTGGGTCAGTGTGTTGAAGCTCACAAGCTCTCTCATCCACTGATTCTGCGTTGCCACTCGCACCGCTCTCCCCTGTCCCTATGGTGGAGCGATTAGGTGGGAGGCCACGCTCTGGGGCACTGTGTTGATGCTCACAAGCTCTCTCATTCCTCTTACGAACCATTGACTCGGCATCGCCACTGAGACGTCTTTCCCCTCTCCCTATGGTGGAGCGCCTGCGCTTTGCGCCCGAGCGGATGAGGATACCAGCAACCTCAGTTTCATTCTCTACCTCTACCTCTACAACCATGGCTTCCAAATTTCCTCCCCAAAATTCGTCTGCAATTGCTCCTCCCCAAAATTCCTCCGCAACTGCTCCTCCCCGAAATTGCCTGTAATATATAGAAGAAGGGAGCAGTATCGAGTTTTCTAAGCTTCCTAGCCATGATTACAGCAAGAAAATCAAATTCCAGGACATGTATGACGACGAGGTCATACTGCATATGATCCGACATTAAACATCATTCCTACAACAATAATTGATCCGACATTAAACATCATTCCTACAACAATAATTAAGCAGGTTGAAGGTTTCAGCAGATCAATTAGGTTATAATGCAAGGCAGCACCAGACCAATAATGGTAATGAGGATGGTGGCGATATAGACAAAACTTCTGTTCAGTAAGAAACACATTTGAAAGATTAACGATTCCAATGAAAATTGAACTCTTCTGAAACGTGCAAATCAGATGTTAAAAATATTGTTACAATATTTGCAAAACTCAATGCCACATTCAAGGAGGGAAGGAAAATACAATATTTGCTTATTTTATGAGTTTGAGTATTTAGTTGTGTTTAGCATTGTTGGTTTAAGAAAACCTACATACTTCTCTTTCTAGTTCATCATAGAGGATGTATTTATGGTTTGCATGGTTTGAGAAAAATTGGACAAAGAACTCCGTTACAGTATAGAAGTCATTGAGATTTTTATTAAAAATTTTAATTTAATAAAAGCGAACGGGAAATTTATTACAAATACCTGTAGATCTTATTCACTGAGAGTTCAGGAACGAAACCAAAAACGAGAGCCCGAACGAAGCCTGTTTGAAAGGCAGTTTTATTCACGCGTGTATCATTGGTAGAATGCCATGCTTTAAAGGGTTATGCAAAGTGCCTCCTCAGTTTTCCTGGACACCGAGCGTTATCGTCAGTACAAATCTATCAGTTTTCCCGGACACCGAAGCGTTAAGCGTTATCATCAGTACAAATCTATCAGTTTTCCCGGACACCGAAGCGTTATCGTCAGTACAAATCTATCAAATTGAGTGAAGATAATAACGGTCAGATCGCCGAAAGATTGGCGACTGTGTCTGTACTTTTCGGGTCATTATATCACGCACACATCACTAACTCTGGTGCACTCTCTTTTCTGCCCTGAAGATTTTCATATTATTTTTGTCAAAACAAAATACAAATTTAAAAGAGACCTCTTTTTTTTTTTTAAAAGAGATTTGTATTCGCAGAAATTAAATTACTAAAAATTCAAAAAATATCTAATCTCTTTTTTCATTGTAAGAAATATCTGCATTTTTAGAGATTTAATCTCTCTCAATTTTTGGTGATTTAATTTTACCTTTTAAATATGTTATATTCAACATAAATACCATGCAGTGCTCATAAACATGGAGCTCAAAAACCACTATTAACTTCATTGGATATTTATTTTAATTACATAAATTTTATCTTAATTAATAATTTTATTATTTTCTTTGTTTTATTTATTTATCCAATATAATATTAGAGAATAAGAATATTTAAAAGGAATCATATTACATTATATTAGCCTTTTGGTGTTAATTGATTCAATGGCATAACCTTTTACATATACAACTGAATATTCATTAGTTGAATTCAAAAATATTTAAAAAAAACTTATGATTGTATTGTTTGCATTGTATTGTTTCTTGGTTACGGTTTTATGATTTACGGTTGGTTGCTGAACGAAGATTATAATTTAACATATATAAAGGAGTTATATAACTGTTAATTATATAAATTAGTTTGGCTGTTAAAGAATTAAGAAAACACAGTTTAAGGAAGTTAAATTGGTGTTGGAAGTTTTATAGAGGCGTAGCCCACTTTGCCCGAAACCCGGAAAAGGTGGTGCCGCACCCCCGTATTCTCGAAAAAAAGATATAGGGGCGTGACACCGTGCTCTGGGGCACCGTGTTGATGCTCACAAGCTCTCTCGTTCCTCTTACGAACCATTGACTCGGCGTCGCCACTGAGACGGCTCTCCCCTCTCCCTATGGTCAGCGTCTGGGCTTTGCGACCGAACGGATGAGGATACCGGCAACCTCAGTTTCATTTTTTACCTCTACCTCTACAACCATGGCTTCCAAATTTCCTCCTGAAAATTAGTCTGCAACTGCTCCTCCCCAAAATTCCTCCGCAACTGCTCCTCCCCAAAATTGCTTGTAATATATAAAAGAAGGGAGCAGTATGGAGTTTTCTAAGCTTTCTAGCCATGATTACGGCAAGAAAATCAAATTCTAGGACATGTATGACGACGAGGTCATACTGCATATGATTTCCTTGCTGTAATATTCATGGCTGAGAATGTTCAAGGGCCCTTGCATCTGGGGTTTTCCGAGCTTGAGGCTGTCCCTGTAATATTCTATTGCTACCTTATCTTCACTATCAAATCTACCCAACCAAATTTTATTGACAGTTACTCCGATAAACAGCTACGTAACGCGATTTACGCCGAGATGAGTGCCCGGCAATTCTCTTACAGAGGAGCATTTTCTCGGAGTAACCCTAAATGGGGAACTACGATTCCCGTAACCCAAAAAAATGTTTGGTTGACCACATTTTATAGCGAAGAAGAGGCAGCAAAGGAATATGACAGTGCCATCCTCAAGCTTAGAAAACTCCATGATTACGGCAAGAAAACTCCATACTGCTCCCTTTTTCTGTATATTACAAGCAATTTTGGGGAGGAGCAGTTGCGGAGGAATTTTGGGGAGGAGCAGTTGCATACGAATTTTGGAGAGAAAATTTGGAAGCCATGGTTGTAGAGGTAGAGGTAGAGAATGAAACTGAGGTTGTCGGTATCCTCATCCGCTGGGGCGCAAAGCATAGGCGCTCCACCATAGGGAGAGGGGAGAGCCGTCTCAATGGCCACGCCGAGTCAATGGTTCGTAAGAGGAATGAGAGAGCTTGTGAGCATCAACACAGTGCCCCAGAGCGCGGCCTCCCACCCAAGCGCTCCACCATAGGGACAGGGGAGAGCGGTGCGAGTGCAACGCCTACCACCTAATTCGCTTCCTGGCAACTCAAAAGTTAGTGATTCCTAATTTGTTGCTTCTTATTCCTAATCTGTTAGTGTTTATGGTTGTGTGTTGTTTTGATTTTGTATTTATGGTTGTGAGTTGTTACTGATTCAGAGTAAAAGACATCGTAGGAAAAGAACACCGAAGAGAAGCCTTTACAACTGCTTTTAAGGTAGATCACTTGTTACTTACTATATATGCACTCTCTCAGTGTATTAACAACTTTGTGCAAAAGTAAATTAGTGAGCTTTTACCTTTGCACAAAATTGTTAATACACTGACAGAGCGCATATATAGTAAGTGACAAGTGATCTACCTTAAAAGCAGTTGTAAAGGCTTCTATTCAGTGCTCCTTTCCTGCAATGTCTTTTACTCTGAATCAGTAACCACCTACAACCATAAATACAAAATCAAAACAACACAACCATAAATACTAACAGATTAGGAACAAGAAGCAACATATTAAAAATCACTAACTTTTGAGTGACCAGGAAGCGAATTAGGTGGTAGGCGGCGCTCTGGGTCACTGTGTTGAAGCTCACAAACTCTCTCATCCACTGATTCGGCGTTGCCACTCGCACCGCTCTCCCCTGTCCCTATGGTGGAGCGCTTAGGTGGGAGGCCGCGTGTAACGCCCTGGGAACCGGGCGCTCCGCACGACAGCGGGTGGCCCGAACGTCGACGAACGACGTCCCCACCCAACGTTCCGGTTGAACGACCCGGCACGACTAAACACACAACCGGTGGATCGGAGGAGACACACGGGCAGCATGGGCGGACAGCGGAGGTGGAACGCCCGAACGAATACAAGTTTGGCACGAGAGAGATGGGCGGTGGGCGACACGAACGGGCACCCACCCAAGTGCTGAACGAACGATATACACAAGGGCGGGTCTACAAGGCGACCGGCGGAAAGGGGCGACAGTTCAAACGACAGCCCACCCGGGCGGAACGGCTATGTAGGCGGGACGACACGGAGGGTGCCCGCCCGAACGAACAAGGCAACCGGCGAACGATAGGGCGGAACGAACAGCGAGGGGACGTGCGACATGGGCAGACCCGAACAGCAAGGCACGCGACGTGGGCATGAGGACCGAACAGCGGGCAGTGCGACATGGGCAAGGACCAAACGACACAAACCATTATGCGACGCGGACCACACATAGATCGGGCGCACGGGAGATGAAAGGGCGGTTATGTTATATCGTGGGCGTGGGCGGCCATATGAAATAGGCCGACCCGCCCTGAACGATAAACAACACGCCACCCGAATGAAACTACACGTCAGCCAAGAGAATTGGGGCGGCGTTCAACTAAACAGGAGTCGGCTTGAGTAACCGACACTCCACTAAGATGAGCGTGAGGCATTATAAATATGGAGGACACTCATTCAACAAAGGCATCAAGCAATCCAAGCTTCGATCTATCACTCAAGCATTCGGTCTTCGCTACACCTTCGAATAACAACTCTTAGGCGACGATGTGAAGGAAGACTTCGGCTTTCAGGCGGAAGGAAGTGGTCGGGACTGTTTCGGTATTGGACAGGTCGAACGAAGGGTGAACGAACAGTGAAGAACGCACTTGGGCGGAGACAGAGGTCCGAACGAATCGGGCAGACTGAGCGCTCGGTTGGACGGTTGGTTGGGTCGACGAGATCCCGAACGGGACTGTTGTAAATGACCGGGGGTCGTGCAGGTTGACTGTCCAAGAGTTGTGACGACCAGACGGCACACACGAAGTTGTAATTGTAAAACTGTGATTTGGAATAAAGAAACGGTTTTCAGAGGTGCCACCCGGTTTTGGGTCGGACCTCCTCTATATTGGTGTTATGTTTCTGGGTTACGGTTTTATGATTTACGGTTGGTTGCTGAACGAAGATTATAATTTAACATATATAAAGGAGTTATATAACTGTTAATTATATAAATTAGTTTGGCTGTTAAAGAATTAAGAAAACACAGTTTAACGAAGTTAAATTGGTGTTGGAAGTTTTATAGAGGCGTAGCCCACTTTGCCCGAAACCCGGCAAAGGTGGTGCCGCACCCCCATATTCTCGAAAAAAAGATATAGGGGCGTGACAGATGGTATCAGAGCTCGGTTGGAGCTGGTGAACGAAACGGTTACAGGGAAGAAGAGTGCACGGTTGGCAGGAGAACAGGTCAACAGGTGCGCCGAACGAACGAAGATCGGTTGAAGACCGGTTGAAAGGAACGCAGGTGTCACGTTCGGTATGGGACGAACAGGTGACAAATGCGCACGGGTAAAAGGAGGACCGAACAAGTCGGGTCAGCAGAGGACCGGACTTTCGGGTGAACACGAAAGGGTGATTGCCGCCACGGATCAGGTGATGTACGAGTTACAAAGGCACTTGGACGAATGGAGGTTGAAATCCGCCGAATTGGAAACCGAGCTCGAACAGGCTCGGGAAAACTTCGAAAGACTAACAGGAGAATCGGACAAGCTTGCGGAACGATGCCAATGGGCACTCAGACTTAGCAAGGAAGAATTAAGAAGGACGGACTGTCGGGGGATTTTTGAAGAAAGAAGCCGGTTAAGAGGAGCACGATCCCAGATGGAGGCCGAAGCCGAACGAATCGACGAGGAGATAAAGAGGAGACTCTTTGTGATAACCAAGGAATTCAAAAAAGCCAGAAAGACGATAACTCAGATCGGTGAAACCGAGAGTTCCAACCACTTGGCAAACAGGACACTACCCGAAGATGATCAGAACACGGTGACGAAAGAGCTTGGGACGAAGCAAGCCAAGACAGGACCAGGTTCATCAAGGAAACAGGATGAGGTCGCAGTTAAAGAGCGCATGAGGTGCTGGAGCTGCGGAGGCTCTCACACGAAGAAAGTTTGCCCTTCTAGGAGGAGAAGGCAAACTGCGAAACAAAGCATGATAACTCAATCCCACTTGGACAGAACGAGAAGTCCGTCAAGGCGATTGGAGTTGACAGAGAAGAAACAGCCCAAGGAAGGCACGAATGAAAAAGAGGCCGAACTATTTGCGGAAGACAGACGCAAGGCAAAATCGAGAAGGGACAATGGACCCTTGAAACCGAACCTTGCGAACGTGGTCGTGCGAAAGAAAAAGGTGGCAACCTTGAACAAAGGTCAAAGGCCGCGCCGAGGGCAAACGGGAGTTAAGAAACAGGGTGAAACAAAAGAGACCGAGCGTGCAGGTGGGACGGCACGATATCGGCCTGAGATAGAAGCAAGATTGAAGAAGTGGAGAAACACACGGAAGAAGTATCTCCGACAGTTGAAGAGGAAGGACACGGGTGAGCCACCAGACTCACCCCGGTCGAAGTTGACTTAAACGAAGGCGAGGGGGGGCTCACCGTTGGCTGCTCAAGGCAATGGGCCCGAAAGGAGATTGAGCAGGTTGGTCCGATAGGCAACAGAATTGTGGGGTTCCCACACGGATTGAGCCAGGGACCGAAACGATAAGTGTTGCTTAACACTTGCGCAGGAAATCCATACATGATGACTTGGAGGCTGGAAGTATTGAGGAGCCGAGTCGATGTCTAAATTCCGACTTGGTGTAGTATGGGATGCACACTCCCGGACCGTGCACAGGATTGCGAAACGAGAGGGCGACTTGATATGGAAGGCCGAAGAGGGCATGATGGTGTGGAAGTTGTCGAGGTCGACAACGGAATAAGGTGGGGGAGGATGTAACGCCCTGGGAACCGGGCGCTCCGCACGACAGCGGGCGGCCCGAACGTCGACAAACGACGTCCCCACCCAACGTTCCGGTTGAACGACCCGGCACGACTAAACACACAACCGGTGGATCGGAGGAGACACACGGGCAGCATGGGCGGACAACGGAGGTGGAACGCCCGAACCAATACAAGTTTGGCACGAGAGAGATGGGCGGTGGGCGACACGAACGGGCACCCACCCAAGTGCTGAACGAACGATATACACAACGGCGGGTCTACAAGGCGACCGGCGGAAAGGGGCGACAGTTCGAACGACAGCCCACCCGGGCGGAACAGCTATGTAGGCGGGACGACACGGAGGGCGCCCGCCCGAACGAACAAGGCAACCGGCGAACGATAGGGCGGATCGAACAGCGAGGAGACGTGCGACATGGGCAGACCCGAACAACAAGGCACGCGACGTGGGCATGAGGACCGAACAGCGGGCAGTGCGACATGGGCAAGGACCAAACGACACAAACCATTATGCGACGCGGACCACACATAGATCGGGCGCACGGGAGATGAAAGGGCGGTTAAGTTATATCGTGGGCGTCGGCGGCCATATGAAATAGGCCGACCCGCCCTGAACGATAAACAACACGCCACCCGAACGAAACTACACGTCGGCCAAGAGAATTTGGGCGGCGTTCAACTAAACGGGAGTCGGCTTGAGTAACCGAAACTCCACCAAGATGAGCGTGAGGCATTATAAATATGGAGGACGCTCATTCGACAAAGGCATCAAGCAATCCAAGCTTCGATCTATCACTCAAGCATTCGGTCTTCGCTACACCTTCGCACAACAGCTCTTAGGCGACGATGTGAAGGAAGACTTCGGCTTTCAGGCGGAAGGAAGTGGTCGGGACTGTTTCGGTATTGGACAGGTCGAACGAAGGATGAACGAACAGTGCAGAACGCACTTGGGCGGAGACAGAGGTCCGAACGAATCGGGCAGACTGAGCGCTCGGTTGGACGGTTGGTTGGGTCGACGAGATCCCGAACAGGACTGTTGTAAACGACCGGGGGTCGTGCAGGTTGACTGTCCAAGAGGTGTGACGACCAGACGGCGCACACGAAGTTGTAATTGTAAAACTGTGATTTGGAATAAAGAAATGGTTTTCAGAGGTGCCACCCGGTTTTGGGTCGGACCTCCTCTATATTGGTGTTATGTTTCTTGGTTACGGTTTTATGATTTACGGTTGGTTGCTGAACGAAGATTATAATTTAACATATATAAAGGAGTTATATAACTTTTAATTATATAAATTAGTTTGGCTGTTAAAGAATTAAGAAAACACAGTTTAAGGAAGTTAAATTGGTGTTGGAAGTTTTATAGAGGCGTAGCCGACTTTGCCCGAAACCCGGCAAAGGTGGTGCCGCACCCCCATATTCTCGAAAAAAAGATATAGGGGCGTGACAGATGGTATCAGAGCTCGGTTGGAGCTGGTGAACGAAACGGTTACAGGGAAGAAGAGTGCATGGTTGGCAGGAGAACAGGTCGACAGGTGCGCCGAACGAACGAAGATCGGTTGAAGACCGGTTGAAAGGAACGCAGGTATCACATTCGGTATGGGACGAACAGGTGACAAATGCGCACGGGTAAAAGGAGGACCGAACGAGTCGGGTCAGCAGAGGACCGGACTTTCGGGTGAACACGAAAGGGTGATTGCCACCACGGATCAGGTGATGTACGAGTTACAAAGGCACTTGGAAGAATGGAGGTTGAAATCCGCCGAATTGGAAACCGAGCTCGAATAGGCTCGGGGAAGCTGCGAAAGACTAAAAGGAGAATCGGACAAGCTTGCGGAACGATGCCAATGGGCACTCAGACTTAGCAAGGAAGAATTAAGAAGGACGGACTGTCGGGGGATTTTTGAAGAAAGAACCTGGTTAAGAGCAGCACGATCCCAGATGGAGGCCGAAGTCGAATGAATCGATGAGGAGATAAAGAGGAGACTCGTTGTGATAACCAAGGAATTTGAAAAAGCCAGAAAGACGATAACTCAGATCGGTGAAACCGAGAGTTCCAACCACTTGGCAAACAGGACACTACCCGAAGATGATCAGAACACGGTGACGAAAGAGCTTGGGACGAAGCAAGCCAAGACAGGACCAGGTTCATCAAGGAAACAGGATGAGGTCGCAGTGAAAGAGCGCATGAGGTGCTGGAGCTGCGGAGGCTCTCACACGAAGAAAGTTTGCCCTTCTAGGAGGAGAA
>APFE030246458.1:0-14500 GCA_000404065.3 Pinus taeda
TCAACTTCTTTCCTTGAAATTTTATGTTTTTTTTTTTTTAAGAATATGGCTACTTAATTTCACTTCCCCGGCAACGACGCCAAAATGTTTAGTCAATTTAGTGTTCCTAAATTGATATCATTAATTGTCAACGCGGGGCTCGTAAGCTAATGAAGTGAAGGTGTACTATATGTACTTAAGCAACCTCTTAAAGTTTTTTTGTCGTTTGGGGTGTTGTTTGTGGTTGATTTATCTTCCTAAGATGGAGTGATGTATTTATAAACAGATGAGTGATGGTGTGTGTAAGGTGAATTATAGATGAGTGAAGGTGTGTGATTAGTGGTTTCTAACTACTTGCTGAAAAGGAAAACTTGAAGGAAATAAATGAATTAAAATGAACTGAAAGCAAAGAACCACTTTCTAATGGCATTAGACACCATTCATGCTGCTGCAAATAAAAGGTAAGAAAATCACTTAAAAGACCAATGATAATGTTTATCTCTTTCTAACTCTCTGCCTCTAACACATAGTACTGTGTAAGACACGATTAGGAAATAGCTAAAGATAAGTCTAAGAAATGATAAAAATGAAAAAAGTCTACTTTAAAGACTAGCTATGATGTTTTGCTCTTTCTAACTCTCTGCCTCTAGCACATAATATTGTGTAAAGCACGATTAGAAAGTAGTTAAAGAGTAGTCTAAAAAGTACCCAAAGTTAGCTGCAAGTTATTAGTATTCTGATCTCAAAAAGATAAACAATTTATAATAAAGAGACCCTTCATATGTTAGCAGGCAGATTTGAGAAATAAAGCTAAAAATCAGCTATGAAAATAAAGTAAAGGCAGCAACTTTGAATCTGTCAACTGAAACTACCACTAGATATAAAGAAAATACATAACACACAAGCAATCCCGGGTTAAAAACCTGCAAAAGAACAATGCTGATCAGCTTAAAATAAAGGCTGGAAATGAAATAACATGAAAGTGAATTACGCTGTACATGTATCAAGAAAAGGAAATGCTGAATGGAAATAAGGAAATGCTGAACATAAAATACTATACAAGGCTAACATGAACAGGGGCCCTCCATTCATATAACCCAAAGAAGACTCAAGATATTGAAAACTTCAGAACAACACTGCTTCTATTACTCCATGTGCAGAAAATCACAGTCAAGTGTGCTAGAACAGCACTATTAAAACAGAGTCTTGAAATGCACTAAACTTATAACAGGTTCATAAAAACACAGCAAATAAAAAGTTATATAAGCGTACGCAAACGCAAGTTTTTATAGGCATCTGAAGGATAGCCTAACGCGTACAGCTAAAACTGAAAAATAACTGACTGTCATGCGTATTTAAGGTTTAATTAACACATCATAAGCCTGCGTGGATAGCTGGAGGTTCTGGTCGTTATGGGCATTGAATCTAGAGTTGGATTATGTCCCCCACAGCCTGCGTAACACGGACAAGTCACCGTTTGAGCTGACGTGACCCAACAGCTTACGCATCACCGTTAAGCTGCCTTTGTTGACCGTAACTTGCCCCTTGTTGACTGGAGGTGCAGATGACGTGGATGGATGAACCAATAGCACAGGAACCTCGAGCACCTTGATTCCTAAGTGCCCATGTGGCTCATTTGGCAAAATGGCACGTGGAACCTTGAGATTAACAAAAAGGCCGCGGAATCACCAGATGGCTGCGGAATCAGCAGATGGTTGCGGAATCGGCAGAGGGCTGCGAAATGCCTGTAAATATGTCAAAATCTAAACAAAACAGTCACACATTAGCAAATCTCACTTGATCATGCTTAATGACATCTAATGTAATGATCTGGGTGGTTTTTCATTGAAACTGAGACAAAAGAGAGAGGTAAGTGATGAAAAACAGTAGGTAATAGTGGATGGTGAGGTGTAAGTTAGAGGCTCTACAATAATTCCACCTCCTTCCTCACCCCTAACATCAAGCAAAACCATAGTTATTCATCCTCCTCACATATCCGAGTCATGGTAGCTCACTATGCCCCTATGGTTTTACCAGGACAACTACATCCCCTGTAACATGATTATCAACAACGTATGCCTCAATTTGATAGCACTCGGCCTGTCACAACACAACAAAACATATACAAGATGAATGAATTCTCATACTTACAAGAAGTTCACGAGGATGATGTGAAAATGAGGCTCTTTGCACAAAGTTTGACAGGGGAAGTTGAAAAATGGTTTAGGGGATTGCCAGTAGGTAGTTTTACAAATATATAACAATTTCACCAAAGTTTTCTCACAAGACGGGAAGTAAAAGAATCCTCTTCAAATCCTGGCAGAATATGATTGTCTAAGGAGAGATCCTAGTGAGATAGTTTAGGATTACTACACCAGATTTAATAATGTTTACAATTTTATTCCAATAGAAATACAACTTGCACCAGCACTAGCTTTGATTCGATTTCCACATGGTTTTGATGTCGATATGGCTAATCAATTAAGAGAGATAAATATTGCCACCTTAGAAGAAATGCAAAGAAATGTTGTGAGTGTAGAATAAAATTTGTCGGCCAAAAGAGTGAAGTTAAAAGTTGAAAGAGGGGTGACCATCAAAGAATAGCCTTCTTCCTCTTCATCAAATCCAAAGATAGATAATTTAGTTAGAACTATGGAATGGATGATGGAATGAATGAGTTTGACTAATTAAGCTCCACCAAGAGAAATTTAAGGGGGTTCACAGATAAGAAATCCTAACTTTAGAAGGAACCCACCGCAAATTAAACAAAGAGATCAAAGAGCTCTAGTAGATAAAAAACAAATCAGACCTTCATTCCAAGAGAATTATGTAGATTAAGAAACTGAGATAGAAAATGACCCTGAAAAGAATCAAATTAATTTCTTTTGGGAAAAAAGAAATAGACAATATTTTCTTAACTAAGGAGGAACAAGACCTGTTCATTTTATCACAACCATAAGTCATGCCAACAAAATCAGATGATTATAAAAAATAATATCATAATTTTATTATGGAAGTACACAAACAATACAAATTTAGAAGCAAGAAGTTTGCAACAAACCCTCCCAAGAAGATTTAGATTGATACACCTTCCACTAGCCAGACAAAGGATGACTCCCTAAAAGAAGTTTCTAAGAAACAAGATGTAAGTATTAAAGAAGTAGATAATCCTCAAACTTCTTTTAGTATTGAAAATTAATTAGCTAAGGTTAAAATTTATGTTCCTCTGATGGAATTGATGAATATGAATGGTTATAGATGTCAAGTCATAAAACATTAAATATAGAGGAGGAAATATACAGTTAACCTAAGTGATGACCAACCCAAATTATTATTTGGACCTGAAGTTGAAGGGAAGTCACATGATGGTAATTGGCCACCATTCTACGTCATTCTAAACATTCATGACTACATTTTGCATAATGCCATGCTTGATTCTGGTGCTTCGCATAATCTCATGACTAGAGTCATTATGGAAAAGTTGGGATTATATATGAAAAGACCCTATAAATACCTTTGCTCTTTTGATTCTAGAAAAGTAAAATGCTTAGGTATTATCAAAGATTTATGTGTGAATTTTCCCAAATCCCAACAAAAGTGTGGTTATGGATATTATAGTGGCTGATATACCTCCCAAATATGGAATTCTATTATCAAAATCTTGGGGGGTAAAGTTACAGGGTACCATGCAAATGGACATGATGTATGAAACTATTGTTATCTTTGGTCAACAAAGGAGGTCATATAGGGAAGCATTAATGAAATGTATTGTAATCAAAAAATAAAAACCTAATAACTACCCACTTTATTTAGTGCATTAAGACATGGATTCCTTGATACTATACAATGATATATGTGTAGAAGAAGAAGTGATAAAATTTGAAAGTATCATCAAGAAAAACAGAGGATGTGAAATTAAATGTTGGAACAAAAGATGAAGAGGATGAATCCCTGTGGAATATGGATTTTGATGGGGCATTCACTATGGATGGAGCAGGGGTAGGTGTTTTGGCCTTAAAAAAAATAAAAAAATAGCATATCAAATGGATTTTCTTACAAGATTAATTTTCAATGCACCAACAATATAACTGAGTATGAAGAATTTATTTTAGGATTGTAGATATTGAAGAAGTCAGGAGCTAAAAGGATTTATGTACATGGTGATTCATAAATCATCATTAATTAGATTAAATGTGAGTACTCAGCTAAACATCCTAGGTTAAGGGCCTACATAAATGTTGTCTTAGATTTTCTTCAAAATTTTCCAGAGTATTAGTGTCCTTTAATTCCTAAGAGTCAAAATATATTCGCTAATGCACTAGATACATCAGGGAGCACCTGTAAGATTCAATTCCATCCCAATAAAAAATATGAGATTGAAGTGAATAGATCGATTGTCCCTGATAATATTAGATATTGGCAAGTGTTTGGTAGTGATAAGAAAGTAGAATTTTTTTTTGCAGTTGATGAAAGAATTTGAAAATGTACATATTGATACAAAAAGCATTGTAGATAAGGATACACATGAAACAATGTTAAACTAGATTAGTGAGGATATAGAAGAACTCAAAATCCTAGAGATGAAAGATAATGTGTTACCAAGGGGTTTGGTGCCACTAGAAGAACTATTCAATTTTAATGATGTGGCTAAAAATCCCAATATAGAACTTATGGGAGCTGAAGTTGAGGACTGTAATATAGGTACTTAAGAGAATCCAAATATTGTAAATATTTCCAAGTCTTTACCTCCTAAAGAAAGACATAAGTACATTGATTTATTGAAAGAATATTCAGATGTGTTTCCATTAGGATACGAAGATATAAAAGCATATGATACCAACATTATACATCATTCTATTCCCATCAAAGAGGACTGGAAGCCTTTTAAACAAAAATTAAGGAGAGTGAATCCAATGCTGTTACCCTTAATAAAAAATAGGTTAGAAAACTTTTTGATGCCAAAATCATTATAATGTTGAGGTTTTCGAAATGGCTATCCAATCTAGTGCCAACAAGGAAAGAGGCTAGGGAAATAAGATTATGTGTGGATTTCCAAAACATGAACACAATTTCTCTCAAAGATAACTACCTTTTACAAAAAATGGATCATATTTTACAGAAGGTAGTTGGTTCTAGAAGAATTTCTTTGCTTGATGGCTTTTCAGGTTACTGCCAAATTCTTGTGCATCCAGATGATCAACACAAAACATCTTTCGCAACTCCATGGGGACCCTTCATGTACATTAAGATGCCCTTTGGGCTGATGAATGGAGGAGCCACTTTCCAGAGAGAAATAGATATACCTTTCACAGATGAGAAGGATCAATTTATTGTAATATATCTAGATGACATCATGGTGTTTTCCAAAACTGATGAGGATCATTTGTTTCATTTAAGAATAGTTTTTGAAAAATGTGGAAAATATGGTATTTCCTTGAATCCTAGGAAGTCTTTGTTTGGTTTAGAAGAAGGTAAACTATTTCGTCAAATAATTTCAAAATATGGTATCTGAATTGATCCAAGTAGAATTAAAGCTATTACGAAAATTGATCCACCTAGAAACAAGAAAGAAGTGCAGTCCTTTATTGGTAGAATAATTTTCTAAGGAGGTGTTGTGGCCATCAACAACCCCCTTTTTTATTTCGTGTTGTGACTAATACTAAATATATGGGGACCCTTAGCTAAAATTCAAAAAAATCAATTAGTGATTGTATTTTCTATTCAATAAAACTTACCATCGTAAACTTAAGAAAATACCTTTGAAAATATCTAAAAAAAACTTAAGTTTTGTGATGAGGGAAGACAAAATCACTCCTTAAAGGATATCGTATCGCAGAAAAGATAACAGGATGCCTCCATATAAGCCAAAACTCTAAGAATGCGAGATCACATATTAAAAACATATATATCACATCACATGCTTTAAAACACACTTATGCTAAAAAACTGCAGAAAACGATGATATGCAATATCGCATATCACAAAATCACACCTCGCAAGAAATAAATTAAACACGAAATGCACATACTTACGAGTTTGCGATAATGCGACCATGTGATATTGCGATATCACGATATCATGATAAAGCAGAAAAGCTATCTTACGAAAGAATGAAAGAGTGATCATGCGATCATGCGATATTGCGATATTGCGATTATGCGATGCATTGTCTCATCGCAAATTTTTCTAGTTCATTATTCAAGGCAAAGTATTTTCATTAAACGAGAATGGTTATGTGCTTTAAATGCTCATTAATGAAGTAGTTGCCAGTTGCTAATGAAATCTAGTTTTGAGTTTATTAAAGAGCCAGTTCACGTAAGGTGGCATATTTTTAAATCTCTTCGGCAGTCAAAGCATTCCCATCGTTATTTATTGTCATTACTCTCACCTAACTTGTAAACTGCAGGAATGAAGGACAAAATGTTATACAAAGCAGTGTATAGGAAACTATGGTGAAACTAGGCGAGGCTCTGATATCTGAAGACAGAGAAAAGGCACCCTTGCACAAAGACACAACATGCAATAGAAACGCGGCTATTTTCACCTGGGAAGGCATACATAATCTATTTGAGGAAATAAATCCTAAAGTAATGGGATTTATGGCTACTACAGGCTCATCAAGGTCATCTGAAGCATCGAATGTAGATTTAGCTTGTTCATTCCTGCACCGGAGAGCGGCAAGGCCAAAAATTCTCCCCTGCACAGAAATGGTTAAAGGAATATTAGACAACACTGACATCAAGACAGGTAGTTTAGGGCTCAAGGTCAAGAGCTCTCAGAATCATTGTTTTCACAAAATTCCAACTTTACATCTGCTACAAGAAAACACGCAAGAGGAAAAAGTCGCACTAAGGAAGCCCGGATTAAGAAACAAAGACAGTTTCCGATGCGCGATTAATGCCTAGCGCTAATCACTGGGTAAAACTTCTCGAAATGGGAAGCCTCTAATTGCTCAGTCTCCTGTAAGCCCAGTACCGAAAAGATGGTGCCAGCTCTTGCTGATTCCATTTTGCAGCACATTTAGAGGCTGAAGTCAGCCAACTCACTCATATCAAGCAAATGCTGAATGCTTGCAACATTAAGGAGAAAATACAGAAATAGTTAGTTTTAGATTTAATTTTAGAAATAGTTTTATCTCATTTTGCCTAGAAAAAGGACGGTCATTTAAATTGTATCCTAAATTTTTGTAAATAAGTTATTTTTAAACATAGTTAGTAGTATTTAAACCCTTCTCATGCATTTAGAGAAGGGTCCATAAATTTATCAAAAACTTGTCCTCAGAACATGCACTTTTGCACCCTCCGAGGAGGTTTTGGTAAATGAATGGAATAGGGTTTATTGATTTTTGCATCTGATATATGCTACTAATGTTGCACATCTGTACTCTTAGTTGATGTCGGATTAAGAAGAGATAAATCATTATTGCTTGAAGCTCATGAGTAGAACTAGTTATAAATTGTACTTCTATCTGTTAACTCTTTCTATCTCCTGTGTTAGAGTGATATTTAAGCTTAGTTGTTTATATGTTAATGTTTGAATGCCTGAGTTATCATTTGGCACTTTTATACGGTGATAGCCATTTATTTGTGCTTGATATGTGAAAAACTTACTATGCGATATGCTTCTCACAACTGTTTCTTCTAACTTTTTATGCGAAGTAGTTCATCTATATTGAATTCTTTTCTTATAACAATTGAATGATCTTTATTACCAATTGTTATTTGAAATAATTTTAGATCGTATAACAAAAACATAATACAATTACATATAATTAGATTAGAATTAGAAGTAGATTATCTCATTTAGAATCTTTTAAAGCCACAAACATCAATCAATCTTACACGCACACACAAATTGGGAAACTGGTCCCATTATCCCCAGTCGGACCCGCTATACCAAACAGAAAAGGAGCTACCAACCAAGGTCCAGACCGGGTGGGTATCCCCCTTGTTGTTGAACCGATTTTTGGGGCTTCAACAGGAGGTTTATTCCAAATTTAGTTGAGATCTTCAGAGCTATTACAAACATGCTGAAGAAGGACAGTGAGATGAAATGGAATGCTGAAGCCAAAAGATCATTCACTGATGAGAAAACAACCTTAACCTATGCTCCTATTCTGATTATCTTGGATTGCAGTAAACACTTCATTATCTTTTCCTTCTCTTTAGAACACACTATTTCAACGATATTATTATAGAAAAACAAGGATATACATGAACAACCAATAGCATTTTTTAGTAGAGCTTCAAGAGATGCCTCGTTGAAGTATAATATCATAGAAAAGCAAGATTTCATGTTAGTAAAGTCCTTGAAAGATTTTAGAGTGTGTGTTACATTCTCGCGTAATTGCTTATGTCCCAAGTGCAGTAGTAAAGGATATCCTCACGCAGACTGATCAAGATGGAAAAAGGGGCAAATGGATAGAAAAATTTTTGGAGTACGACATGGAGATAAATCCTACAAAACTTATCAACAGTCAAGGATTAGCCAAATTAATGGCTGAGTAATACTTTCATACACTAGACATCAATTTTGTAGCTGCTCTTGATGAACAAGAGGATCTGGTGGCTCCACAGGTATCAGAAATTTTTTTCACTTCTCCCTAGTACACAAATATTATTTTTGTTCTACATAATTTACAAGCTCCACCTTGTTTGACAAAAACCAAGACAAGATTTCTCAAACTTAAAGTTGTAAAGTTTTACATTTTAGATCAAGCTTTGTATTGGAAGGATGTTGGAGGAATGTTGTTAAATTGTTTGTTCAAAGATGAAGCAGCTAAAATAATGGAAGAATTTCATCAAGGTGATTGTGAAGGACATCTTTACTGGAAAACCAAAGCAAAAAAAAATCCTGAGAGATGGTTTCTACTAGCCAACTTTGTTTGCTAACATTCATAAAAAGGTTTCAACTTGTCATCAGTGTCAAATTTTTGAAGGAAAAAGAAAACTCTTACCTTTACCTCAGAGGTAAAGGTAAAGGTAATCAAAGTTTGTTTGTCCAGTTATTTAATTTGGGAATCTATTTGTAACATTTAGCCTATAAAGTCATCATGTATTATAGTCTAAATTACTTTTGTACTAAGGTCTCAAAATGCTCAAGTCATTAAAAGTATGTGTGTCAAAATAGATCCAATAGTCTTGATTTGAACTATAACGTCCCTAAAGGTCATCATTGAGTTATCATGAGTGAATATTGGAACTCATGTCAAACAAATTGGTAAGAATGTTTATTGTAGTGCATGGCTCAGAAGGATTCCTATGGTAGCTTTAGGTTTCATATAGAGGATCATAAAGGTTAGAGGGATTTCAACTATTCAAAGAGAAAATGAGCAGAGAAGTTTTTAGTCATTTTTCAGGCAACAAAAGGACTCAAACTCTACAATAGACCCTCTCCATTGGAAAGTTCTCTGAACAATATTTTCGATGGTATGTGGATGTCCAAAAATGGACTTTCGAATCAAAATATATGTCCTGTTGAAGTTTGAAGGTTTCGAAGCTTTGAAAGCAAGGAAAAAGAGCGAATGGGAGGTCTAGTGCAATATTGGCAATCTGAGGTCCATGGAACATCGACAACCACTTATCAGAGGAAAGGCATAAGGGAAAATCAGTGATAACATGTTGGTGAGGTACATGGCATAGAGCATATCTATGTTCAACGATTGATGAATTGCAAATGAGGCAGATTGGCAAATGGAAAACTTGCGATATGCGAATTTGTGATGAGAAAAATGGGAGATAGTGCTAAACCATCGGGGAATGCCAAAATGAATTTACAAAGGATTTTCATCGCAAAACAGATTAGGATGGTCACTTTTGTTTCTCCGCCAGCAGGATGCGTGGGGCAATGTGATTGGTTCTAATAAGGGACACATGGAAGAATACATTTAGTTCCAATAAAGCCATGTGGTATCTATTATCAATAAGATGTGGCCATACGATAGACACTTGGCAAGTAGTTTCAACATTTTGAGGTCTCCTATGTGTGAAAAACAGGGTGACATGTGTCACCACTCATAATGTGTTGACGTCATGATTGGAGTTTGCAAGTTGGAGGGTGAAGGATATCAACATTTTGTAACATGTGACACTTCAAAAAGGTCTGATAGTGAGGCTAGCATGCATTATGAATACTTAAAGAGCTCATGCACTAATCAATTTATAAATGAAAATTGACCCTGGTAGGAGCCTAAATGCCTTAGAACCTCAAGGGATAATCCAATGGTCACAACCCTCATTCCTATGCAAATAAATGTGGGAAGGGGCTAAAGCCTAAGGGGCTAGGGGACTATCGAAATTCTCTGTTATTGTAATGTTACTTAAGTCAAAATTTTCGATGAGGCAAAGGATATAAATAGGTAGTATGGCTATATTAGAGGGAATGTAGAACCCTGATAGTAAAATTTGTGGAAGTGTTAGAAGATGAATGGGTCGAACGATATTGAAATCATAGGAAAGGGGGAATGGTAATTTGAACTGGACAGTCGAAATTTGTGTGGAAACCAACTATGAACACTCCAGATTTAAAGGCAGAGGATCAGAAATATTGAACCAATTTCTAGATTTGGAGGCTAAGGATTTTCCAACATAATTGAGAAGAGAGAATGAAAAGTTTTGATGAATTATTGTAGAGGGACCTATTATGATAGAAGAAATGTTAAAACTTTAGCTAGGGACATGCTCTACTTTCAAGGGAAGTAATTGAATAGATATTTCTTTTGTGTGAATGTAAGAATATTTTCCTATAAGGATACACATGAAACAATGTTAAAATAGATTAGTGAGGATATAGAAGAACTCAAAATACTAGAGCTGAAAGATAATGTGTTACCAAGGGGTTTGGTTCCACTAGAAGAACTATTTTATTTTAATGATGTGGCTAAAAATCCCAAGATAGAACCCATGGGAGTTGAAGAGGACTGTAATATAGGTACTAAAGATAATCCAAATATTGTAAATATTTCCAAGTCTTTACCTCCTAAAGAAAGACATAAACACATTGATTTATTGAAAGAATATTCTGATATGTTTGCATGGGGATACGCAGATGTAAAAGCGTACGATACCAACATTATACATCATACTATTCACATCAAAGAGGACTGGAAACCTTTCAAACATAAATTAAGGAGGGTGAATCTAGCTATGTTCCCCTTAATAAAAAAATAGGTTAGAAAACTTTTTGATGCCAAAATCATTGTAATTTTTAGGTTTTTGAAATGGCTATCAAATCTCATGCCGACAAGGAAGGAGGCTAGGGACATAAGATTATGTGTGGATTTCCGAAACATGAACACAATTTCTCTCAAAGATAACTACCTTTTACCAGAAATGGATCATATTTTATAGAAGGTAGTTGGTTATAGAAGAATTTCTTTTCTTGACGGCTTTTCAGGTTACTGCCAAATTCTTGTGCATCCAGATGATCAACACAAAATATCTTTCAAAACTCCATGGGTGATCTGTAATTGATATAAGACAATTAATAAGGTATTACAGACTCATGTGCATGGATGTGCCTATGTTATTTTATACAATGGATCGGTAAGATTGCGAAATACACAGGCAATGAAGTAGTTAAAGAAAACATAACAGGAAAACATATAAATACAACAAGTTTAATAAGGAGTTCACCCAATACTCCTGGGCTACGTCTCCTAGTCCAACCTTCAATGGTGGCCTCTCTATTATGTTTTCAAATCAAAGTTTTTACAAGAGTGAGCTTAATTTAAGTCTCACTTAGCAGATACAAATAAGTAAGACTATACTTAGATTCCCCAAGTCTCTGAAGTACACAGACTCTCCTCACTGAACTCTTGACCTATATTGGTCATAGTAGTATGAGCCCAATCTAAGACTCATACATGATAGGCATTACAGAGGAGTGCGCTTCAACCTCTCAAGCCTTCTCTGGAGTGCGCAAACTCTCTGACTCTTTCTGTCTTTGTCTGAACTCTATCTCGATATTGCCTTTGCTTCTATAGGTCAACTCGGCTTCTTCTCTCTGCGCTTAGCTTTCTGCTTCTCTCTTTGTTAGTTTGTGGCTTTAAGACAATCTACTTCTTGACAGCTTGTTTCCACTTCCCAGATTTCCAGTTCCCCTACCTCTGCCTGTTTGAATCCCTCTGTCCTGCATCATCAGTCACTGTATAATACCTCATAGGGAGGTGGCCACCTAGTTCATAACGGATGAGTGTCAGTTCTCTTGGAAATACTCGAAATGACCATTTTTACCGTTAGCTCTAAGAATGCCCGCGAAACACGACCTTCTACCAATGCATCATCCATATCGAACTTCAAATATTATACAACTCTACCTATTAACCTTGTCAAATCCAATCATCCATTGGAACGCATATCTGTCATTGATCTAGGGGCCCCATATCCTATGGTCATTTTTCATGTTGGGTGGCTATGTCACATAACGTTTACCTGTCTGATGTGAGCAGTTTTCTCTCTCTTCCACTGGACGCGTAGAAACCATTGCGTGGCATCAGGTAGGACTCAGTTGAAACCGCTTACTGCTCATAGCCCCTCTGATATTCTACCAATTTTTGTGGGACCCTGCTTCTGATGGAATTGGAATGATATCTGTTACATTTCATAATTTTGCGGGTCTGGGGGCTTGCGGCCTTTCCTTCTTTGAGGGGTTTTCCTTGTGATATGAGATTAGTGACTTGTCACTAATTACATATTAGAAACTACCCACATTTCTCAAAATGACCTTTGGTTGTGCTAATTCGTGATAGCGTGCGTTACCATGGGCCGACGGTCTGCATGCTTGACCGACGG
Organism: Pinus taeda; assembly: GCA_000404065.3. Classification (NCBI taxonomy): domain Eukaryota; kingdom Viridiplantae; phylum Streptophyta; class Pinopsida; order Pinales; family Pinaceae; genus Pinus; species Pinus taeda. Next base: position 12,771 of record APFE030246458.1, read on the forward strand.
TCCTTGTTGCTCCGTGCTGATCACCAATTGTAGCTGTTACAAGGATACCTCTGATAAGCTTGATCATTATAAGACTTTGAAACTTTGGCATGATTTTTAAAGAGTTCATGAAAACTTAGAGAGTGTTGTAGGATCCAATTTGGATCACGGCCTTCCCACTGAAAAAATCTTTTGGACCACCAAAAGTTGGTTTTTAAGCATCAATCAAGTGAGGATATAGATTCCTCTCTTGCCCAATTTCTATCCATATTTTACTGCTTGGTTTTGAACCTTTGAGTCCAATCCTGAGGTACTAAACATCCCCTCTATGCGTAGTTCTCACTTTCCTATCCTGAAATATATATTCCTGCAATTCATTGAGATATTCAAGCAACAGGTCATCAATAGAAGGCAATTGACTATGCTCTTCGGGATCTTCAATCAATGAAGGTTCAAATAGTCTCAAGCTTTCTGCATTAACTACTAAATAGATGTGCATGTAAGCTCGAAAATCAAGGCAAAAAGCATTCTCACCGATTTTCTCAAGTATATTGAAAGGTCCATACCTTATCAGCTTCAACTTCTTACCTTCACCTTACATTCTGTCTTTGCTAATATACAGCCAGACTTGATCACCAACTTGGAAACTATGCATAATTTGATGTTTATCATGCCTTGCCTTGTACTTGGGTTGGCTCTTTTCCAGCTGTTCGTGTACTTCCTGGTGAATCTCTTGGATTTGTTCAATGAACTTGGTTGCTTTGTCCACATCACTATGTTCATTAACCGCTATGTCTTTACCAAAGACAAAATCCAAGGGAGAACTTGGTATGAAACCAAAACAGGTCTCAAAAGGAGATCTCTGTGTAGAAGAATGTTTAGCTCGGTTATAAGCATGTTGCACATAACACAAATGTTCATCCCAAAGCTTGGGATGCTTGCTGCAATATCCTCTGAGCAATTGGATCACTGTCCTGTTGACCACCTCTATTTGGCCATCTACTTTTGGATGAAAGGTTGTGCTCTTCTTCAGTTTGGTATCCATCAATTCCCACACACTTGACCAAAATTTCCCAACAAATCAGGAATCTCGATCAGATATAATGGAAGTGGGTAAACCAAAATGAACCCATACATGCTGAAAGAATAACTTTATTGTTTGTTCAGCTGTAATCTATTTGTTATAGGCTATTAAAATACACATTTCACTAAACCTATCCACAATAACATATAAATAGTCATGATCTTTTCTAGATTTAGGTAGTCCCCCAACAAAGTCCATGGAAACACTTTCCCAAGGATGAGAAGGAACTGGTAGTGGAGTGTACAAGCCTAGTTTTCTATTGTTGGGCTTGCTTTCAGCACACATGGTACACCCTCTTACATATCTAGAAACTATTTCATTCATTTTTGGCCAATAACAAAATCTTTGCAGTTGTGCAACTATTTTACTAACACCAAAATGACCCGCTATTAGATAATTGTGTGCTTCTCGAATTATCTTTACTCTTTCGATTTTAGGAATGCATAACTTTCCAAATGATACAAGAGTTGGTCCTTAACATGATAATACAATTATTCTACTTGTTTTCCATGACTTAAATTTATATATACATCTTTAAAATCTATATCTTGAGCATACTATTAAATGTAGATTTCATGCAATACTGAATTATGCTTAAGTATAGTAGATGCATTTATGATTGGTCTGGACAACATATCTGCAACTTTATTGTGTATTCCCTTTTTAT
>APFE030246465.1:0-19137 GCA_000404065.3 Pinus taeda
AGTAAAAATGTGAAAAATTTCAACTTAGAACTGGTTAAATTTAACAAGAGAATGAAAATATAAATAAAACTAATGAACAAAAATAAGAGTAGTGATTATCAATTCATGAGCTGAACTCTCATTATAATCCCATATCTTCATAGGAGAAATGAATACATTATTATATAGCCTGGCTATCCATTAACTGCCCCTAATAATTTGTTGAAAGACAATTGACTACATCTGTTAATTTGTTGCCCTAAACTGTAGTTCAGAACAAAAAATTCGCTGATTAATTTGTCATAAATTACATAACTTAGTTTAAGCATTATCCTCAACACTCCCCCTTAATGCTTAATGAGCTGATTCCAAGCATATCCCTCATGTATTCGAACTTTCCTTTAGGTAGTGCTTTGGGAAATATATCTACATGCTCATCATTGGGTGTACAAAACTTTATTTCATGAATTTCTACTTTTTCCAGATAGTCTCTTATGAAATGATATTTTATATCAATGTGTTTGGTGCTATTATGAAACACTAGATTTTTAGTTATGACAACGGTAGACAAGTTATCACAGTAAATATTCGTGGCATATTTTTGTTCTTATTTTAGGTCTAACAATACTTTCTTCAACCAAATTGCTTCACATGTTGTTGTTGTTGCTACAATATACTCTGCCTCTACCTCTGTAAAAGACAATGAAATAGTTGGTTGCTTCTTTGAACACCATAATACTACACCTGATCCAAGGCTGAATACATAAACTGAAGTGCTTTTTATATGATCAAAAGATCCAGCCCAATCACTATCTATATAACAAACCAACCCAAAATAATTTGATGAAGTATACCAAATTCCATAATGTCTTGTTCCACGGAAATACTTCAAAATTCTTTTTGGTGCTCCAAAATGAATCTTACTTGGACTTTGCATGAATATGGAAATCAAGCCTACTACATGCATAATATCAGGCTTAATGGTAGTAAGATACAAAATACCTCCTACCAGACTCCTATAGGATTCAACATTTACCTTTTCAGCTCCATCTTCTATAGAAAAATTTTCATTTGTATTCATGGGTGTGCTCATGGGTTTACAATTTCCCATTTTCCATTTTTTAAGAAGATTTGAAACATACTTTTCTTGTGAAATAAAAATTCCATCAGTCATTTGTGTCACTTCTATGCCAAGAAAATAATGGAGCAAACCCAAATTAGTGATTTCAAATTCAGTCATCATAGTCTGCCTAAACTCTTCCACTAACAAATCACTTGAAGATGTGTATATCAAGTCATCTACATATAAGCACACAGTTATTATATCATTACCATTTGACTTGATATAAAATGTGTGTTCATTTTCACTTCTATTAAACCCCTTTTTCAAGAAATAAGTGTCAATTCTACCATACCATGCTCTTGGACATTGTTTAAGCCCATAAAGAGCCTTTTCTAGTTTGTAGACTATATGTCCATTTCCTGCTTCTTCATATCCTTGGGGCTGGTGAACATATATATATTCTTTCAAACTCCCAATTTAGAAAGGTTGATTTAACATCAAATTAATAAAATAACCATTTATATTGTGCTGCCAATGCCAAAACAATTTTGATTGTATCAAATCTTGCAACATGAACATATGTTTCATTGTAGTCAATACCTGGTTGTTGAGCATATCCCTTTACTACTAACTTGGCTTTGTGCCTTTGTATTGATCCATCAGTTGCTTACTTGGTTTTATACAACCATTTCACTCCAATGGCTTCTTTTTCAGTGGGAGGATCCACAAGCTCCAATGTTTCATTTTTTTTAATTGCTAGCATCTCCTCGTGCATTTCTTTGCACCAAACTAACTCTTTTACCACATCTTCAAAACATCTTGGCTCTATTTCAATCTGAGACATCAAAGAAAAATTAGTATAACCATAAATTCCATTTAAAGATTTTGTCTTTTTCGGAGGAGGACTTGGACTTGAAACATGAATTGAAGTGGTAGAAGATGATGGAGTGGATGTGGCCCCTGAAGTATTTTGATTACTTGATGGATTTGCAGAAACAAAAGATTCATCTTCTTATACAACAATACTTGGAGTTTGTTGTTACACATCACAATTCCACTGCCATTCTTCTTTCTCATCAAAGAACACATCATGACTAATAATTAATTTTTCAGTTTGTGGATTGTACAATCTATAACCTTTGGTTGCCTTATAGTATCCAATAAAAATGCATTTCACACTTTTATCATCAAGTTGTCTTCTCTTTTCAGTAGGAACATGAGCATAGGCAATGCAACCAAAGAATCTTAAATGAGAAATATTGGTTTTTCTTCCACACCATTCTTCTTAAGGGGTAATATTTTGCACACTTTTTGTTGAGCATATATTAAGCAAATAAACAGATGTAGCTGCAACTTCAGCCCAAAAAATGTTTGGAATTTTTTTACCTTTCGTCATGCTCCTAGCCATCTCAAAAATTATTCTATTCTTACGTTCGGCGATGCCATTCTATTGGGGAGTATAATTAGCTATCAATTGCCTTTCAATTCCTTTCATTTTACAATAACAATCAAACTGATTAGAAGTGAATTCTCCCCCTCTATCTCAGCGTAATGTTTTTAGACAATAACCACTTTAGTTTTCCATAAGAGCTTTAAATTGTTGAAATATGACAAATGCATCAGAGTTTTCTTTAATGAAATATGCCCATGCTCTTCTACTAAAATCGTCCACAAAAATAATGAAATACTTATTTTTGTTGAGAGACAAAGTTTTCATAGGACCACATATATGTGCATGCACTAATTCCAATGGTTCACTTTCTCTCCATGACTTTCCTACTGGAAATGAATCTCTATGTTTCTTTCCAAGAATACACCCTTCACAGACTTTATCAATAGAACCAATAAGTGGTAACCCTTTGACCATTTTCTTGTTATATAACAATTTCAAGCCTTTCATATTCAAATGCCCATACCTTATGTGCTATAGCTAGGAACTATCATCATAAGCAACATTCAATATTGTATTTGCTTGACAAGGGAGATTGAAAGAAAAAATTCTATTTTGCAGCATATTAGTCTTAGCAATAATTTTAATGTGATCATATTTATCATAGATTATGCATTGCTTGTCCTTGAAAACAATTAAATATCCCTTTTCAAGGAATTGTCCCACACTCAACAAATTATTTGCTAGACCAGGAATATATAAAACATCATTAATGTGCTTTATTTTTCATTGTTTTGTCTTCACAGCAATTGTTCCCTTACCTTTAGCTTCAACTGGCTTGTCATCTCCCAATAGTACATCAAATTTTGTAGATTCATCTATTTGCTCAAAGCCATCTATGTTTCCCTTGATGTGATTGCTGCAACCACTATCCATAAGCCACACCTCTTCAAAAATTTTATTAGTTGAATCAAAAGCCAATAATAAAGTGCCAACCTCTTCTTTTTCTTCATAAAATGTAGCTTGTTGTTTTTGTTTTTTCCAAAAATTTCTTTCATAATTGCCAAATCTTTTACCATAAAAACACTGAACTCGGGATTTATTAAATATTTTACCTCCATCACTACCATCATTACCTCTTCCTTTGTTGTATGCCGAAAAATATCTTCCTCTACCTCTGCCTCCTATGTATGTTTGTCCTCTTCCTCTTCGTCTTCATCTTCCAGAAGTGTTCTGGCTTTCCTCATGAGAGGAACTACTTTTGCCTTTGAAAATATTTCCTCTTGCTTGAAAAGCTTGCTCAATAGATTTTTTAGAAGATCTATTGATTCTTTGGTCATGAGATTGAAGAGACCCCATTATCTCATTCATAGACAATTGAGTTAGATCCTTAGACTCCTCAATAGCAACAACAAACCCAACAAATTTTGTAAACAAACTTCTTAAAATATTCTCAACAATTTTTTTATCTTTTCAATATTCTCCATAAGACCTAATTTCATTCACTATACCCATAACTCTAGTGAGAAAATCTTGAATAGATTCAGAGTTTTTCATGCAAAAAGTTTCAAATTATCTTCTTAAGGACCGCAACTTAACAATTTTTACCTTATGAGTTCCTTGATATGCTTGCTGCAAATCATCCCATGCCTCCTTTGATTTTGTTACTCCAACTAGTATTGGAAAAATAGAATCATGCACTGCTTGTTGGAGTAGGAAGAGAACCTTTGAATCTTTCTTATGGTTTTCCTTTAGCTGGGTTCTTTGGTCTTGAGTCCAGCAGGCAAGTGGTTGAGCATCTAGTTCTGTATATCCATTCTCTATGAAATCCCACAAATCTTATGAGAGAAAGAATGTTTTCATACTAATGCTCTAAAAACCAAAGTCCTCACCTTTAAACAGTGATATTTGTGGCTAAGAAATATTCATATTGTTGGTCATTGCTTCTAACTCCTGAGCACTTTGACCAATAACTTGAACCTCCACATGCTTCACAAAGTTATGAAAAGCTCTTGCCAATGGCTTTCACAAACTTTTGAAACGTCCTTCCAACGACACACACTTTACATATAAATCAGCTCTCTTAACCTAGGTTTGATACCACATGTTAAATCTATTAAGAGCATACATATGAAAACATAAACAAAACTAATGAACAAAAACAGGAGAAGTCTGATTATCAATCCATGAGCTAAACTCTCATTGGAATCTCATATCTTGATAGGAGCAATGAATATATTATTATATAGCCTACATATTTCTAGTTTGATTGTCCATTATCTGACTAATCTACTACCCCTAATAATTTGTCGAATGATAACTGACTACATCTACTAACCCTAATTCTGATAACTCATAACACAAAATTTGTTGGCTAATTTTTCAGCAATTACATAACTTAGTTTAAGCATTATCCTCAACAGAACCTATAAATTCAAAGCATAAAACCTTAGGCGGGTCTTTAAAGTGCTTCCAATTTCCAAAATCCCATCCATAGTTTTACCTCAGATTTTTATGTTCCAGTGGATAAACCAGTAGCTAAAAGTGAAGGACTAGGTAGAAGGGTACAATGTGCCCTCCATCTCGCAATCTGGCCAATTAATTTCGTATGTGGCAGTCCGCTCATACTCTCCAGGGTACATCCTCCATCATTGCGTTCATTAGTGGGCTCTCTGTCTCACTGTTACATCACAAGAAAGACTTCCATATTAAACACGCTATAATCAATGATTCTTTGGCACCTCGATGTAGCATATCTAGAATGATTAAATATAAGATTACGTGGGTAGATGTATTTAAAATGAGCATATAAGGACATAAGAAAATTGATTTTTACATATTTTTCTTTTATACTTTTTCTAGAAAACTATAGTCCTTCCAATTTTTTATTTTTTTTTAAAACATGATCATCGTTGCGAAGTTCATATAATTTATAGCATGCATTATAAAGGAAGATATTTCCCAGAACATTGCACTTTGCAGAAGGTTCCGATGGGATCTATCCCAGTACTAGTTGAAGTTAACTCGGGATCATGAGTGTTGAGGTTTTAAACTATTTCATTTTTCATGGTTTTAGCCTGATCCTGAGTAAAACAAGGGCAACTGCGTAGCAGCAGTCCCTGCCTATAAGAGATTATTTTATAAGTATAAAAGATTACTTTATAATAGCAATATTAATCAATTGTTTGTAAATAGTAATACTAAGTACATATGAAAACACAACGCCTAGTTAATTTGTAAACTATACTTGTGATATGGTTTACAGAGCAACTGTGAAAAGATTCTCACTAGAACACTTTCATGACCACTTTCACAGTTGTCAATTTTTGCTATTCGTTATTTATTGTCCAATTCGTCTCACGTAGCCTCGATTTTTCCAAGGCTTTGATAGCAATGATTTCATCGTTTTTTCATAAATGGAATCCTTGTTTTTGCTCTCCACGGAAGACAGGTACAGAGAGATGACCTTATTATTATTATTCAAAAATTGAAATCTTGATTGGCATGCAATTTTCTTTCTGAAAATTAACATCCCATGTAGTTCCCCATGCTCTTTTCAACAGTTCTTTTACCTCTGTAAATACACAAGCTTCTCTCTTACATTTACTTGCCACTTGCATTGTATCAGATATTTTTGTGTTAAAACTTGTGGTTTATGGTCAGAATTGCTTTCTTTCATTTGATTAACTGTAAATTTTATAAAAACTGAAGATGCATTGTATATTACAGATAAGACATTATAAACTAACCTACTTTGTAAGAATGACAAGTGAATAGTTTTAATTATAATTTATAATTTCTACGTTAAACAATATTCTAATTACTTTTTTAATTTTAATTGAAGACGATACACGTACTAGGCATACATCCTTGTGAGTTCCACTTGTTTCAATTTTTTGGGAAAGTCACCAGCACAGTCTCTGGCCTTTCGCTTGCCCGACCAGTGCAGCTTGTTGACAGACCCACTTGATAGCATTGAGACAATCATCGTAATCCGCAAGGAGGCGATGCTCTGGAGCAAGCCTGTAGCCTACTGAAATTATCATGTTGGATGTATGCAGTGCACGTGCCTGCCGCAAGAGGTAATGAGCAGGTATGTTGGCTTTCGAACTAAAGATCCATGCCTGCAACATGACGTAATGACGAGGTATGCTGCCTTTCGAATTAAAGATCTATCTTCCGCAGGGGATAGTGGTGGGAAAAGAGCTTTCGAACTAAAGATCCATGCCTGCAACAGGACGTAATGACGAGGTATGCTGCCTTTCGAATTAAAGATCTGTCTCCAACAGGGGATAGTGGTGGGAAAAGAGTGTGAGAACCTTTCGTTTGCTGGACTTTATTTTTCAATTTTTTTAGTAGTGTTATGGGTTCTGGAACACACTATGGCAATATAAATTAGAGATTCTTTTCCCTTTTGAGTAGTTCTGAAATTGTAATGATCTTGGCTGGGATTTTGGTTGTAAACGAGATTTCTCTTTTGATTAGTTTTGAAAGTTTGAGAATTTCGGCTGGGATTTGGTGCAAAATGTCTAAAAAGGTGTTATCTGCCCTTTTTTGGGGCTATATTTTCCATATTTTAGCTCTGTTATGGGTTTTGGAAGAGAGTGTAGCAATACCTATCAGAGATGGTAAACATATAATGGAGGGTTCCCTGTGTTTTTTATTATTGATATTGGCTCTACTTAATGGATTCAAACCATGTGCAGGTTTGCTGAAATGTGGTCCAAAGCCTTTGGCATGAACAACAAGGTGTGGAATGGTTTCTATAATCTCTATACCATATTTCAATACTAGTCATACCACCTATCAATATTCAAAATCATTTTGGTATTCTTGCGGATTTTCAAAAATGTCTTCATATGTCTTCATATTGAATGAGGATTTTCAAAAATGTCTTCGTATTCTTGCAGGAGATCTATGCTGAGGAGAGTATTTTTATCTCATTTGGCGGCTTCACTAATAAGCTTGTCCTTTGCATTTGTAATTAGAAATAGTAAATATCTATTTTTTTTTACTACAAAGAAAAAGCACAGTAAACAGTAAATAATAAATAGCATAAGCATTTTGCAGGTAGTAATAGTAAATATTTGGTTTATGTAGGGCTAAATGATTAAAAATACAAGTTCTCAGCATATTCTCTTGCTTTTCTTTGTGCTTTGATACCTCCGCTTTAGCAGCCCCTGGAAATGTGGCTTCTATGTAAACTACAAGTGCGAGCACTTTTCTTTGGTGCATGCCTCCCCTTTAGCAGCCACTCGAAATATGGCTTCTAGGTAAATTTCACATGCCTTGTTGCTATTTGCCTGCATGGTTATTCACTTGAAATAAAAAAAACATTGGTTAATTATTTCTGAAATAGAAAATAAATACTTCAAATAGAAAATAAAAAACGTTGATTATCTACTTGAAATACTTAAATACCTGAAATAGAAAAAATTGGTTAAGTGTTCAGTGTATTTGCTTGAAATAGAAAAGGCTAGTTATTTACTTGCTAGTTATTATAGACGCATAAGTTCAACTCAAATAGATGCTTAAGAGTTTCCGAAATAGAAAAACTTGCTGAAATAGAAAAACTGAAATAGATGCATAAATGCATAAGAGTTTCTGAAATAGAAAAGATGAAATCGATGCATAAGAGTGCTATTTGCCTGCGTGGTTATTCACTTTGAAATAAAAAAACATTGGTTAATTATTTATGAAATAGAAAATAAATACTTCAAATAGAAAATAAAAAACGTTGATTATCTACTTGAAATACTTGAAATACCTGCAATAGAAAAAATTGGTTAAGTGTTCAGCCTATTTGCTTGAAATAGAAAACGCTAGTTATTTACTTGCTAGTTATTATAGATGCATAAGTTCAACTCAAATAGATGCTTAAGAGTTTATGAAATAGAAAAACTTACTGAAATAGAAAAACTGAAATAGATGCATAAATGCATAAGAGTTTCTGAAATAGAAAAGATGAAATAGATCCATAAGAGTTGCTGAAATAGAAAAAATTATTTATTTACTTGGTTGTTTACTTGCTTGGTTATTTTCCTGAAATACTTGGTTATTTACTTGAAATAGATGCTGAAGTGTTGAAATAGATGCAGAAGTGTTGTTGCTTTTCTCAGAATCTGCAACTTATTATCAAAGAATCAATAATATGCTATTGATAATATGCTACCTCTCTAATAATATAATTGATAATATTCTACCCCTACAGTGGTAAATTTTCATACAACAAAGCTCAACATTATAAATTTTCATACAACGAAGCTCAACTATTGCAGAGAACACTGGGCTAACATAAGCATGGAGGGGCAAGAGGAATGAAGCGGAGGCAAGAGATATTGCATGTATTCTTTATTGCGTGGAATGAAGACGGGACAGGAGATAGAGGAGGTGATAAGTGGCCGGAAGAACATGCAGGTGGCCACTGGAAGTGGAGGCTTAAAAACTTTGCATAAAATAATTTACTTGCCCAAAATCACTTGGAAGTGGAGGCTTAAAAACTTTGCATAAAATAGTTTACTTGCCCAAAATCACTTGTTCAGACATTTGTTTCGAAAAACTTACGATAAAATAACTTGTCCCAGCGGAAATAACATCGGGGCACGTGAGGCCTGCAATAAGAGGTTGAATTCACAAGTTTGGTTATAAGTTTCTTACACAGAAATTTCCATGGATAAACTTTGGTTTAACATGAAATGTAACGAATATATTAATCGGTCAAACTGATTTAATCACTGGTCAACGCAATATCGATCGCTAATAGTCCCAGGCAGGGACTAATAACATAAACACTAATTATTAAAAATAAATACTGATCTTGGTTTTAAATAAATAACTTCTTTTGTTGCTACAAATAAAACTATTATATAATTCATTTTCAATTAATGAAATATGTTTCTTTTTCTTATTTTTCCTCTATTTTTACAAATATTTATAGCTATACAATTTTATCTTTAAAAACAAAAAACAAAAAAAATATACAACAATTAAACTTTATACACACTATTAAATAACATAAATACTAATTATTAAAAATAAATATTGATATTGGATTTAAATAAATAAGTTCAACGTGAGAATTTTCTTTAAAAAAAATGATTTAATTGTTGAATTAGGCTCTGTGATCTATATCAATATTTTAGAAAAATTTTCCAATGGAATCACATTATATCATTGTTGAACGCCCTTTTAAAATACTATTAATATTATAAGTTTTTATTTATCTATATAATTAAATACAATAAATTATTTTTATTCAATTATGGTAATAAATATAACATAACTAACTTATAAATTAACGAACTGATTTCTCCTTATCCCTATCCCTTGGTCGGATGGTCCAATCCAGTCACATATAGTTGTTTCCTAGTCTATTATAGTCGTTTCCTAGTCAAATATAGCAGTTGGATGATCTACTCTCCTTATTTAACATGTAGCCATAATATGGTTTTTCAACTTGTCTTCACAATGAATCACATTTGTTGGTTCGAAATGTATCGACAAATAAATTATATATAGTTTCAACCAAACAATTTTCTAAAAAAAATCTCAACTAAAAAATAATGAAAACTATATCGATTTTTGCAAATTCAAAAATTAAAATTCAAAACATTAAATAAACCTATTAAGGCAAGTAAAAAATCATATCCTTTCTTAGCCTTACTAGTCTCCTTAATGCTTTGAATAAAGGAAAAAATGATATGAGTTTCAAAGTTTTATTCGACCAAAAGAAAGGTAGTTTTAAATGGAGAAAAAGTACAGACCACTTCCTACGAAATTGTGTGTATAGTTTAATGATTAATTTTTTCCTAAGATTATATAATATATATAGATATATATTAATTATTAAATTGAATATTGAAATTAAAATTATTAATTTATATATAACATATTAATTAACACACATATATATATAATCATAAAAAAAATATTAGTTATTATTATCATTATTGATTTTTTGTATAATTATATTAAAGGTGTTTTATAAGGGAGAGTAAGAGTTCCTTTGTTGATTTTTGTTGTTTGTCTAGAGTCTATCGAAAAATTGTATGTTTTTGTATTTTTGTTGTCAGATCCATATTATGGATTTCTTTTCTTTGGGATTATTATGAAGGTTTGGAATCAATTATGTTGCTTGGGGTTTTGATTTTAGAGAAACTATTTTTGTGCAAGTAAAATGTCGGAGAGCTTGAGATTGAAGAGAGTGTCAGCTCAAGAGACACGTCATAATTTATGGAATGGTTGGTTGTATTCTTTCTATAAGCATGATGGAACCAAGCCATCTGAATTTTCATATTCATATTGCCCGAGTGGGTTGTTTTTCGATCCCACATTTTCTTCTTTACACTTATTGACCACTAACTCTTGTAAATTTGGGGTTTCCTATGTTCCTTTTGCCTCCCTATCAATGCTACTTACCCATTTAGGTGCTTAGTATGATCCCTTATTAAACTAATGTGGAAAATATTGGATGCCAAGAAATCATCAGCTGAGCCTGGCAAAGGGTCTTTCCTCTTGCATGTTATTGTCATGGGGAGGTTGCATGCAAATTTTCTTCACTTCAACAAAACAACCCCTTTTTATTTGGGGACAATGAAAAATGGCTCATAGGGTTTTCGAAAGAGAGGAAGAAATGGAAATCTTAAGGGTGATCATCAATTTCTATCTATTAATTTGTCTATGAAGGAAAATGATGATATTTTAAAATCGTCGAGGTCCTTTTTGAAGGATAAGAGCCCTGATGATTGCATCATTGTGAAGGATGCCAAGGAATCCGTCCAAAATATAGATATCGAAGTTGAGGAACTCAATGATCAATCTAAGAAAACTGTCATCCAAAATGTAGATATCGAGGTTGATTGATCTAAGCAAATTTCCATAGATGATGTCAGAGTTACATTTGGAGGTGAATGTACTTTCGATACTTCCAAGCACTTGTGGGTTGGTGTTGTTGCAACATCGGTTTCTAGGTGTGCAATCTATGTTATCCTATTCAAGTTACTTGAATTTTTTATTTTTTTATGTTTTTTTCAATTACAAAAATCATATTCATGTTCTGAAATAAGAAGGGAGTATCATATTAAAGACAAGGAATTTGTTACCATAGCATGATTCATCCTCGGATTCTTCTTATCATCATACAATTGGGCAAGGCCAAAGTCTTTGTTGCCACCAGAGACCTCCATAGATGACCAACCCTTTGACCACTTCACTAGTTCAATAATCTTAGATGTGATATCTCTATTACAAGTTCATTGTTCTTGAATGCAGTTATTAGACCAACATAGTTGTACCTATTCAAACCAAAAATCGCATCAACCATATCATAGACAATTACATGCACCCAATTGAATTGGCCACAAGATGGACAAGCACATTAAAATGGTATATATTTTTTCCCCTCAGCTATCCTCATGTTGTAATGGTCATACATAGGATTGCCATAGTCCACATGCTTGTTCTCTATAGTCTTATTTTTTCCTTTAGTCTCTTGCACTGCTCCAAACACCACTCCATTACTTAAATCATAACCTTTCTCATAATATGTCTCAGGAGTCGATCATTGATGCCTCAATGATTACACATAATTTATATATTTACCTTTATAAGCAGAGTTGCAGTTATTATGATTTAGGAAATTATCAAAGCTCATTGTGCATGCCTATTTTGAGTAACTTTTGAGGATATAGATACAAAAATATGAGTGTTAGTGTCATCATATGTAATTGACAAGAGTATCCCTAAGTGGCCACAAATATACTTTATTTTGATGGCTCCTAGACATTGGTGGAGGCTCAACATCTTCATCTAGTATATTTGGTTGCAGAGGAAAAGACACCAATCCTAGGAATTTAAAAAGCATTTCATAAAAAATTGACAAGTTAAACAATGAAAGCATATAGTTTGACAATATTCTTATTTTTTTTAACAGACTGCTCTAACAACTTGGATGTTTGATTAGTAAAATACATACGATGATAGCTTCATCTCTCAAATTTCAACACCTACAATGATCGTTAACAAATCCTGTAATTTACAACCATAATCGTCCATATGACGTGTTTAAGGATACACTGCTCTTTATAAAAGTCCATGAATGGCGCATAAAATATGTGTTTTGATCATCATAATAATATAAATGACAATGGTGGTGGAAGGAACAAAGATGTTGAAATAATATGCTCTGACCATGTGCATAAGTTTTAGTATAATGTAGTACATGTTATATTAAAACATGGAAGAGTTACATTGATATACTGGGTGTCAAAGTGCCAACAATTGAAATTGGAAATGGTAAGGATACTTCCATGATGTAGATGATGTAGGGAGATAAAATGTAATTTAATTATAGTTGGGCTTAAAAACATGTTACTATTTTATATAAACAATTATTTTGTAGTAAGGCATGAGAAATTATTGTCGAGAATACTGGCTACGATACTTTGTCTTAATTATTTAATGCAATTGTAATAGCTTCCATAAAGCCTTCTTGTCCATGTTAAGGAATGTAACAAGCAAATCTATTAGAAATATGTTTACTACAGTTGAGCGTTTCTCGATATTTGTTTTTCTATTTGTAGGAGGAGGTCACCTTGCACTGAACTTCTATGAGAAGGCTTGCCCCAAAGTTTATATTGTAGTAGAAAAATTAGTTGTAAAATGTTGTATCCCTTGATGTTCAACTCACTTGCAACAAATTACATTTCTAGACGAAAAAATTTCCCTACAATTATTTTGTTACAATGGGTAGATTGGTATATCGGTGATTCCTTACCATTTTGTGGCTGCATAACGTAACCTATCCATGAGCTACTGCTCACCATAATTTAAGCAAGTCTTTTCATAGAAAAAATGATAGGAATAATATATAAATAAAGATACTTAAGAGGAGTTACTTCCCACTATATTTATGTAGGATTAAACTTGTAAATGTGTAGACATCTCACCTTATTAGTACCTACCAAATCAAGATTGTATAATAAATGAATCATTAATTTTACATTCAATACATTTACATATAATAAAAAATTTAACTAATCAAAATTTAACCTTTTCCTCTTCAATGTTCTAATCAAAATTCAACCTCTTCATCTTCAATATTCTAATCAAAATTTAACCAGCTACTCATAAATATACTTACATTTCACTTTTCTCTCTATAAAAAGTGAAATAGTTTCTTCTTTTTTATATAAGAAGTGAAATATGGAGATGGCAATAAAGAACACAGGGTGGTGTAACAAAGGGAGCACAGACATACATATACATGACAAGGGTATTTAAATGTAGACATGGTACATAACTTTTGGGATGACAATTTCATTATCCATTCGGATAAGGATGACTGGGCAGTGGGCACTTCACAAAAAGGAAGAGTTTGCTTTGATTATGGGTCCCATCCAGTGTTCAAAAATGAACACGTGACAGTCGATCGTGGGGCCTCTAGCACGTTGGAGAAGTGCTAATTTAAAATTGCTTGTCAAAAGAAATTTAAATTTTGAACTTTACTAGTTTTTTTTTTTTTTTTTAATGTAAATAATACTCTAAAGTTCCCTCTGAAGGGCTATCAAACACTTCTGAAAATTCCTGGATATTTCTTATCCCTGGCCCCTTGTTGCAAGTTGCAACATGCCTTGTACGTAGTATCTAACTAATGATTAATTCATTACTCTGAGTCCACATTTACATTTGGCAGCATACAGAGTTATTGCTAAGATCATACAGCAGCCCAAGGCAATCCAGCCGTGGATGCAAATTAGGTGGAGTTTTGGCTGCGATAATCATACTATGAAGAAGAAAAATATGAACCATCTTTAGCCTTCTAATTTAGAGCATGTAGCAACAGGAATACGTCATGTCAAAGAAGAAGCGTTATGAGATGGAGCATGGAGGTTTCAATCCCTCAAGTTATTTAGGAGACAAGATGGGATTCCAGAGAAGCTTTCAGATTTTGTTTCTGTAAAATTTCTCTATGTTATATAGTTATATAAAATCTACATCAGGATTAGCTCTATTCAAATTGAGGAGATAAAAAAAAGTTTGTCCCAGCAGGGCAGAGAGGGTAATGTTTTTTTTACTTCAATGGAACTACACTACATTCCCTGATTTCTCTTTTTTCTTGTGTGTGTTTAATTTTTTTGTGATGCGGATATTTCCTCTACTGGTGTGTGTTTAATTTTTTTGTGATGCGGATATTTCCTCTACTGGTGTTTGGTTAGTTCAATGGCTATTTGTGTGTTCTTGCTTTTAATTTGTTTCTGGGTATCGAGTTTTATTTTTGGCTTGGATTTTATACTAGCTTTGAAACCAATTTTGATTTAGTTACCTTTGAAATCAAGATTATAATAGGTTTGGTTAAACCCTATAGCCATAATTGAGGCATGTTAAGCAGGATGTGCACTAGGTAAAGAGGTATTCACAGTTCCTTTTGGAATTATTTTAATATCCAATTACACTTGTTTATTTCATTTCATCAATTTAATATTTTTACGTGTATGCAAGTATAGAATGATTGTGGAGGAGCGTTGGGAAAAAGTAAAAATTTGCAGAGGCAAAACAAATTTGAAGAATTCTCATTCTAGGTATTTATTGTATGTTCCACACTTTGTTCTTATTTTCAAACCCTAAAGGAATCTGTGGTGTATTTATTAAAAAAAAAAAAAATTAGTTGTTATGGAAGCCTAAGCATTGTTTTTTCCTATTTTCCCATCAATGGATTCTCTATTTGTTATCACTACAAAAAAATTATGATCATCTTCCCCACTCTTAACTAAATTTTATATTCCCTTTCCCAGGGTCCATTGTCTTTTGCCCAGACTACCATAGGTATTTAAAACTACAAAGCATCATGAAAACACTACAAAGCACCGAGACAATGAGATCGATATTTGGAAAATAGATCTTACATATGCTCAATGCCTTGAGTTAAGCTTGATATGAATCTCAAGAACTCTCTTTTTCTGGGCAACCTTTGGGGAAATGAGCATTGAAAAAGGAAAATCTAAGGAAAAAAATATATGACATTCATTTTTGCTGATACAAACAACATTGAACACCTCCCGAAACTAAAAAAATTAAAAACAGATGAGCGCTCAGAACAAATAAGCTTGTATGTCTACGTATTCACATTTCACTTTGATGGATGGATTGGTTCTTTTATCCTACTTACATTATGGTGGTAAGCATCTAAATTTAATGTATTCAAATTTATTTTTGACAATTTTACGGTAAATATATAATTTATGTAGCTGGAGAGTAAAAATATTAATATTATGTATTTTGGAAATTCAATTATGGCCTAATATATCCTAATATGTAAGCTTTTTCTTCTAGGCATTATCCTGAGATTTTGGCCAACTTATTCTAATAAAAATGATTTGGAATCCTCTTAGACCATAATAGATCTTGATTTTAGAGATACTTGTGTTGTGAGAGATACCAACGTCTTTTTGTTTTTTAGTTGTTTTTAATGCTTCCCTTGTTGCATTCCAACGCCATATTAGTCATGTTCCAATGATTCTTAGAATAAAAGGACATCAATCATCAAAGAGATTTATTCATTGCTCATCAAAATTTGTTATTGGAATGTTTAATAATCACTAGTTCAAAGTTATCTTTATCTTCATTGTTTTTTTAATTGAAGATTAATTTTAGCTCATATCTATTTTATTTTTAGATATTTCCAAAATTAATAACAAAAATATATTTAACTTCACAATCAAACTCATTTAAAATTACTCTTTTATTTTAATAAAAGAACTTATAGTTGTGGTTTATATAAATTCCACATTATTTGTAGTGGATAGATAGCATATGCTTTA
Source organism: Pinus taeda (assembly GCA_000404065.3). Taxonomy (NCBI): domain Eukaryota; kingdom Viridiplantae; phylum Streptophyta; class Pinopsida; order Pinales; family Pinaceae; genus Pinus; species Pinus taeda. Next base: position 16,250 of record APFE030246465.1, read on the forward strand.
AGGTGGCTCTTTTGTTTTAGTAATAGAACGTATAACAACAGTTGATATACATTCCACATTATTTGTAGTGGATAGATAACATATGCTTAGATATGTGGGGTTTATTTTCATCTTTAGTGACTTTTTTGTTTATTTCAATTTAATAAACTCAAATATTTATGTGTAGATGTAGAAGCTTTGTAGAGGAACACTCGTGAAGATGTTAAATTTTATAGATGAAAAATATTGTCAAATTAATCTTGAGGATTTTCATTTAAGGTATTTCTCAGTTATTCCACACTTTATTTTAAGATCTCCTAAAGAATCTATGATCTATTAGATAGTTGTTATGGAATCTTAAATAAAAAAAAAAAGTATAATAACACTGCTTTAATAGATTTCGTTTTTTTGAAGGGCTTTGCTTTCACTAAACAAAGTCTAAGAACACTACTTTAATAGATTTTTTTTTTTCAAATGGCTTTTACATTCACTAATTATCTTAGCCTGAACCAAATCCTAAATTTCTTTCTTCCACTTTGAACCAAATTTTAAGCCAAATTCTAAATAGCATTTCCTTATGCTTTGATTTTGTTTTACATAACCTGACACCTAGTGGATGACTTCATTAATTTTAGGCTACCGATTCTTTTCTTCATTTCAGTGTTGTACTAATAAAATCATACAATCCACCATAAACACTTCTGAAAACAAAAATATGTATACAAGTATTAGGAATTTAAATTATTTAATAGAAATAAATTTGATTGAAAATGAAATTTACAAACAATATAATTTTGTCAATTGAAATTTCATTTTTCTTTAAGAGTTTAAGCTTTTCATTATGAAAGGGCATCATCAATATATGTCTTTCTAATTGAAATCAAGACGAGCCCTTCAAATTTGATCATTGGTCCCACCTATTCTAATCCCAATTAGTAGTAATAGATAACAGTGTTGATATACAGTGATGTGTGGTGAGGGGGTTGGGTTCGTTGGATGCAACCCATGAGGCCATGGTTCAAATCACATTGAGTATATTGTCCTACTATGGTGTGCAGCTCAAGGAGTAGACTCCCCACTAGCTGAAGTCTTATCTCTTGCCAAAATCATAAGAAATTAGTATATCTGCTTGTAGATTGTTGGATTGAGTATATTGTCCTGATATAGTGTGTGGCTCAAGGAGTAGACTCCCCACTATCTAGAGTCTCGTCTCTTGCCAAAATCATAAGAGATTAGTATTTCTGCTTGCAAGTTGTTGGATGTACTCCTGGTGTTATAGTGACATCTACGAGAATTGATCTTGGGTCTTCCTTAGATTAGGAAGAAATTAGTATATCTAGTTGCAGGTTGTTGGATGTACTCTTGGTGTTATAGTGGAAGCTATGAGAATTGATCCTAGATCTTCCTTAGATTAGGAAGAAATTAGTATATCTGCTTGCAAGTTGTTGGATGTGTTAGTGTCAGTCTTTACAGCCTTCCTCCAGTGATCAAATATGCTCTTACAAAGTTATTTTGAAGTGTCAAGGTCAAATTTTGTCATTTCAAAGAGTTTTCAAGCAAAATTTGGTCACTAGGCTTTAGGTCTAGGGTTTGTTTTAACTCCTTCTAAAGTTGCCCAAATGCCAATCTTGTCACTATTCAGCTGAGTCTATCATCATTCATAGGGTTTTCATTATCATGTCAGTGTCTAATGAGTCATTTTACATCTTGTTCATGCTTCAGTTGTGCCTTGGCAAGTTTATTTCCCTCTCCTAGGGTTTTGAAGCCAATTTCTCTTGGACGGTCAAATCAATGGAAAATTGTTTCCTGATGTTCATACACCTTCCCCTATCCTTAATGTACCATATCATACACTTCCCAACACTCAGGTTCCCCAAAATCCTCATTTTTGCACAAACCCTAGTTTTTAGCTACAACCTGGCAATTTTCTAGGTTTGGCCTATGATTTGCCCTTTTGGACCCCTTCCCCTCACTCAATCTCTGAGATTCCACTTTCCCCTGCTGCCTAACATCCCTCCCTACTCCAAAAAATTTCCCCAAGAATTTAGAAGCCCCCTATCCCCTTCATTTCGCTTCATTTCGACCAAATTCCTTGTTTCACACATCAGGGCAAGTTTCACTCAAATGATGTTTCAGAGCAGTCAGAGATGAATTTTGGGAAACTGAGAGAGGTTTTTGTCCATAACAGCCAAAGAAGAAAAACCTCTTTCACTTTTTACACAGGTGTCATGGTTTGAAAGAAATGTCAAAAATATCGGCGAGAACGAAGGTGCTCCAAGGAAGGTTGGCCAAAACACAAAAACGAAAGAAAACGCCCGATCCACTCCAAATTTTGGCCAAAGCCTCTTTGGCTGAGCATGGGACTTGATTGGGGACTCCCAGCCCAAATTTCAAGAAATTTGGAGAAAATTTTGTCATTTGTGAATTTTTTGTGCCATTTACAGGTTTTTCCCATGTCATGTCCGCATCCCGAGCGCGGATGTTTTGAAGGACTGATCGGAATTTTGAAAACTTGGCATTTTTGGAAAGGGCATGCAAAGATAAAAATTACCAATACTTGGGAGAAGCTGGATTTTGAGATTTGAGCCCCCAAAAGCTCAAAATACATCAAAAAAATGACTTTCTGCCCACTTTTTGAGTTGCAGAAAGTGACCTTGGGAGAAATGGTTTTTGAGGGGGCAAAACAACTCCAAATGCAGAAATTCCACTTGGGATGGCAAGTAGACAGACCAAGCTTTCTAATGAGCCATCTTGCACCTGATTTGGACCAGTGGAACCCACTCAAAAGGTGATGCAAAGGGGCGCGGCAGTGAGAGCCAGGGGGCGCGGCAGTGAGAGCCAACTTTGCCAAAATTGACCTTTTTTGGTCAAAAAACACTGTTTTGACTATGGTTGACCATTTTTACTTG